>PVJI01004643.1:0-105929 GCA_004026765.1 Micronycteris hirsuta | reverse complement strand
CCTTCTCCCCATTGTCCCCTCCCCCCTCCCCTCTGGCCACTGTCAGATTGTTGTTAATTTCAATGTCTCTGGTTATGGTTTTCTTGATTTTTCCTTTTGTTGATTATGTTCCAGTTAAAGGTGAGATCATATGGTATTTGTCCCTCACCGCCTGGCTTACCTCACTTAGCATAATGCTCTCCAGTTCCATCCATGCTGTCGCAAAGGGTATAAGCTCCTTCTTCCTCTCTGCTGCGTAGAATTCCATTCTGTAAATGTACCATAGTTTCTTGATCCACTCATTTGTAGATGGGCACTTAGGTTGTTTCCAGCACTTAGCTATTGTGAATTGTGCTGCTATGAACATAGGAGTGCATAGGTTCCTTTGAATTGGTGTTTCAGGGCTCTTAGGGTATAATCCCAGCAGTGGAATTGCTGGGTCAAAAGGCAGTTCCATTTTCATTTCTCTGAGGAAATTCCATACTGTTTTCCACAGTGGCTGCACCAGTCTGCATTCCCACCAACAGTGCGGTAGGGTTCCCTTTTCTCCACATCCCCTCCAACAGTTTTCTGTTGCTTTGTTTATGATGGCCATTCTGACAGGTGTGAGGTGGTATCTCAGTGTAGTTTTAATTTGCATCTCTCTGATGACTAATGATGTTGAGCATCTTTTCATATGTCTCTGGGCCCTCTGCATGTCCTCTTTTGAGAAGTGTCTGTTCATGTCTTTTGCCCATTTTTTAATTGGGTTTTTGTCTTCCTGGAGTGGAGTTGTATGAGTTCTTCATATATTTTGGAGATCAAACCCTTGTCCGAGGTATCATCAGTCTTATATCATTTAGTCACTATTCATTTTAAATGTGCTATGCTTACCTTCCTCTAATGTAGCTTCTTTAGGGTGAGAATCAATGTGTACTCTTCTTCCCCCGAACTACCAATCCAGCAAAGTATGCAACGGTTTGCACTTAGTAAACCAAGAAATAGGAATGAAAATTGGAAGCCCTGTAAAAAAAATAAATTGACTACTTTTGCCTTCATATATATTTTAACTTTCTGAACTACTGATGAATGACACAATTATTAAAGAGAAGAATTTCAAATATTCATAAAGATATTTTCTATAAAAAAATAATATACATAGACAATTATAAAATTAACAATATTTGTTTTTGAGTTTCTGTGACCAAAACTACTTATGTGACCACAGAATTAATAACTGGTTACTTTTGTCATTTAAAATCATTTTTCATTTCTTTCTCTTTTCTGATTCACTTTCTTCCATTAAGTCTTCCTGGGAAATTTTCCCTTCAAATTGGGTCAAAAGGCTGTAGATTTCCTCTTTTCTATGAGGCAGCCCATTGGAGGAAAACACTAAGTGACTAGTAGGGACAGAGATAAGACCCCTCTGAGAAATAGCTGAGCTCCAACAGTCATTCTCCTAGGCTATATAGAATGGCATTTTGAATTGTGATCCATGTAAGGAATTAGGATTAGAGTAGGAAAGTCAAAAGATGAGGCAGCACTAATCAAAAGATTTAGAGAGCCCTCTGGGAAGCAACTCGGACTCCACAAGTAGTGTTTGCCAGTCTGTCCACTTTGTTTCACCCCCAGGATTTTTGGAGAGGGGTTGACAAGAGGAGAGGCAGAGTGGGAAGAGGGAAAGTACTTAAAGAAAGCTTCCCATGCCAAAGACTTTCCTCTTCCTTATAGGTTCCCTTAACTAGGCAACAAACCATAATCTTTATTAAAGACAAACACAGTAAGGCCATTTTCACCTGAGAAGAAATCTCACTCTGTAGCTGAAAATGATCCTCTGCTTTCCTAGTACACCTGGTGTTACTGATGGACTGGATTGTTGAAAATGTTTTTCCAATCCCTCAGACAAAAGCAAAAGTAGCCATATCACTAGTCAGCAATAAAGAGAATTTTAGCATCTGGATATTTCTGTAATTAAGATGTCCCAGAGCACTTCAGTCTGTTATTAAACATGGACCAAAAAAGAAGTGGTTTCTACCATTTGCAGGTATATTTTCTGTTTTACCTTCCTTGTATCTTTTGGAAGCTGAGCACTGAACTTAAGAGTCCCAAAAACTGTAATTGAGCCCCAATACTACTTACTATCCTGTAACTTTGGGCAAGTTATCTAGTCTCTCTGAGCAAAAATTATTCTACCTATAAAATTGGAACATTTGTGCTTGCCTTACTTAAACAGAGGAGGTTTTTTAAGGCTCAAAAGGAGACATGCATGTGAAAGCATTTTATAAATTGTAAATCATTGTGCAACAGATTGTGTTCAATGGATTTGCTCTTGGTGGGGGTCCTTTGATGATTTGTGCTTGAGTTCCCCTACCAAACAACATATGGGTGGTCCTATGCTGACCTTCCTCCAGGCCTTGAGCAGAACTTCTTCCATCACCTGAGTCCAGGGTTGGGTGGAGCATGAATGAACTGAATCCAAATCAAATCTATGTTCTCCTTGCTCCTGACAGATACCCTGGTAATTAGCATTCCAGAGTTGTTTTCAAAGATAAAAATTGGAAAAGAAATCACAACTGCATTGGTTTAGGTCCTTAAAAACTATAAGGAATTTTCTGTTTTGTGTATTCTATTAAATTATCTTTGGAGAGTCCAAATTAAATGATATACATTTATATATTCCATAGCATGCGTATAAATACAGGGTGGGGCAAAAGTTAACAGTTGTTCATATGGAAAATAACATAATAATAAATAATAACATAAGAATACACTCTGTGTTTCACGTACTCACAACTGTAAATCTCATTTTGCCCCACCCCGTATTCATTTTCTTTGTTCAAGTTCTAGAGAACTGTTGTGGAAAGTGTCCCTGTGCCCCTCTGGATTTCAGTAAAGATGTTTTATTCTTCCTACTAAGTCACTTTAAATTATGGTCCGTGCCAGCGGTGTGCATTACACATCCTGTCAGTCAATAACTAGGCTGCCATGGCATTCATCCAGATTCTCGTTTTTTACATAAATGGCTTTAAAACACACTCTATATTACATTCTAATCTCATGCTTTCCAGGAAAATATACATGATCCAATATAATGCAAATAATATTATGATGCAAAAAAGTTACCAAGGAGTCAAAATGGTGTTTAAAGACTTACTATAAAATCCATATGCTCACTCTGAGACTGTTCCAAATCAGCACTAGAAACTGACAGTTTAATGCGGTACCGAAAAGGTCAGATCAAGAAGGAGGGAGGTTCGTGAAACAGAAGCATGTGCAAAAGATAGAGCCAAGAGCATCGTGTTTCCTGTAAAGAGTTTAGTGTAGCACGAGGCCCAAATTTCTAGCCCCAAGCTTAATACACTTTTGTTCATGGAACAGACAAAATACCCTTTTTAGAATCAAATGCTATGAAAAGATTCTCGGTGTCACTAATCATCAGAGAAATTCAAATTAAAACCACAATTAGATATCACCTCACACTGTCAGAATGGCCATCATCAATAAATCAACAAAAACAAGTGCTGGTGAGGATACAGAGAGAAAGGAACCCCTTTGCACAGTTGGTGGGAACGCAGACTGGTGCAGTCACTGTGAAAAACAGTGTGGAGGTTCCTCAAAAAGTTAAAAATAGAACTACCTTATGACCCAGTGATTCCACTTCTAGGAATATATCCGAAGAAACCCAAAACACTGATTTAAAAGAATATATGCACCCCTATGTTCATTACAGCATTATTTAAAATAGCTAAGATTTGGTCCTGGCTGGTGTAGCTCAGTGGATTGAGCGCGGGCTGGGAACCAAAAGGTCCTGGTTCGATTCCCGGTCAGGGCACATGCCTGGGTTGTGGGCCAGGTCCCCAGTGAGGGCCATGTGAGAGGCAACCATACATTGTTGTTTCTCTCCCTCTCCTCTCTCTAAAAAAATTAATAAAAATAAATAAATAAATAAATAAACAAATAAAATCTTTAAAATAGCCAAGATTTGGAAGCAACCCAAATGCCCATCAATACATGAATGGATTAAAAAGTTATGGTACATTTACACAATGGAATACTATTTGGCCATTAAAAAGAAGGAAATCTTATCTTTAGTGACAGCATTGATGGACCTGGAGGGTATTATGCTAAGTAAAATAAGTCAGCTTGAGAAAGAAAAATACCGTAGGACTTTACTTGTATGTGAAATCTAATGAACAAAATAAACAAAGTAGAAGCAGTTTCACAGATATAGAGAACAGACTGACGGCTGTCAGATGGGAGCGGGGCTGAGAGCTGGATGAAAGAGGTGAAGGGATTGAGCGTAAAAAAACTCACAGACGCAGACAACAGTATGGTGATTTCCAGAGGGAAAGGTGTGTGGGGGCAGGTAGAAGGTAAATGGATAAGTGGTGATGGAAGAAGACTAGACTTTGGATGGCGAACACACAATACAATGTACAGATGATATATTATAGAACTGTACACCTGAAAGCTATATAATTGTGTTAACCATTGTAATCCCAAAAATTCAATAAAAAAGAAGTCATGGGGAGGTGGGATTGGAGGGGGAGGGGAGGGGAGAGTATGCAGACAACTGTAATTGAACAACAATAAATTTTAAAAAAAAAGAAGTCATGTGCACACACGGCAAGTGCCTTCTAATTCTGGTTTTCATACATTTTATTTCTATTTTCTTATTCCTTAAGACAGGTGATTTTCAACCAGTATGACCCCAAAATTTTTAAAACACGCAAAACCTGACTATTTAGTCATGGACACTGATCTTTTTCCCTTAGATTGTCAAATTTAAACAAAAATGACAACAGTCAATACAACAATATTATTCCAGTATGAATGAATCAAAATTATACTTATTTTTGTCAGATCAGCAAAAAATATACATACTTTTGGTGTGCCTCAGAATTTTAGTGGTTTATGTGTGCTATGACATGAAAAAGGTTGAAAACAGCTGCCTGAGGTTAATATATTTTTGAAAGTAGTATGTGGGAAATGTGTGTGTGCATATATGTGTGTGTGTTTTTAAGGAACATGAACATAGAGGAAACCTGAGCATATATACGCCTCGGAGGCCATTGGAAGAAAGCAAGAATTAGCATTTGTGGCTGCATATAATGAATTTTCACTGTTGAAATCATGGGGACAGTCTCAAAATTTCCAAACAGTTATAGTGACTATCTCATAAATTATACCTATTTATTGTGCTTTCTCCCTGCAAAGAGAATGTAGTGATTTTGTGGGCGTGACCAACAAATTAGAATGCACCAGCTCATGATTGCCTTTCATCTAAAGAAGAGGCTGCAGTCGATATCTATTCTTTTATGCCAGATAAATCCAGATTCTTAAAGCCCATATTTCAGTAAAGTTGAAGGGCAGAAACAAAGCAGCATGATTCCTGCAGATCCTTGGAAACAAAATTGAAGCCTGTCTGTCAAGGAACTGTGGAACCCTGAAACTGAGAGTGTCATACTCAATATGCTCATTTCCAAGACAAGTGAGAAACC
Organism: Micronycteris hirsuta; assembly: GCA_004026765.1. Classification (NCBI taxonomy): domain Eukaryota; kingdom Metazoa; phylum Chordata; class Mammalia; order Chiroptera; family Phyllostomidae; genus Micronycteris; species Micronycteris hirsuta. The sequence continues at coordinate 100,470 of PVJI01004643.1, read as the reverse complement.
TTGACCCTAGAAAGGTGAAGTGCTTTCCTCAGTGCCACAGATGTAGTTAATGACTAGAACAGTCCACTGGAGTTCTCCAGTAGTTCCTCTGGGTGACAAATTCTAAGGGAGACCATAACTAAAATGGCTAACTGTGGTTCTCCCTGAAATCGGATTGCAACCTTCATGTTTACTCACATTTTCTCCTCTGTGATTTTGGATTGGTACACAACTATCACGTTGATTTGGTACACACATGTTTATAAAATAAACTTAACTCCAACTCCTCTAGACTATTACTATTTAAAATATACATTGTGTTCCCTCAAACTCTGCTCTTAAAATTTTGACATAAAAAGACCATCTATGCGTTAAAAAATATCTTATATCAGTCTCCTTCATGATGATTTCCTGCAGGCTTCAGCCAGAAAAGGAAACTTCTAAGCCCTAGGATATCTCATTTACACCTCTTATTTAGCATATGTTGCATACTTCTTTGCATTGATATTCTTCATGTGTGTATTTTATCTGCCTCACTGTGTCTAAAACACTTAGAGCTTAAGTGGGTGCCGTACCTCTTTCTCAGTTATATTCCCAAAGCACTACCCTTTATTTTCAGGGCAGCCCATCAGCACTTGAGAAGTCAGTCAAATTGGTATCACAGTGGATTATGTATGACCCTGGATCCTGCAACAAATTAGGAAGGCCTGACTTGTCCAGGATTATGTTTGTCTGTTAGTTTTTAAAATCTCCCATTGTATTTATTTTTGTACCCTCCACTTAGGAAAATTAAACACTGAAATAATATCATGTCTGCTATATAGTCAGTGATCAAAAAATACAGCTACGTAACACCATGGAAACCTCTCTAAGGTGCCATTCTTAAAGCTAACCCACGTTTTTAAAAGGCTTTGCAGTGCTCCATCTCATGAATAAACCACCTTATTCAATCACATCCTTATTAAGGGCATTGAATTTGCTCCCACTTTTTTTGGTCACTACAAACAGAGCTTCAATAAACAGTTTTCTACACAAAATTCTGCTGTAGCTTGATAAAAATACCTTAAAATCCCCCGGATTTGCAGAACTGTGCAATAAAAACTACAGGGCTTCTGGAAAGTAGCATGTGCTGAGGGGGCACAATGTGCAAAAACCTCCAAAGGAGGCAGCTTGTTAAGAAGTATATAGGAACCTAAAAATAATGATAGCACAATACTACAGATGATAAATGGTTAAGAAATACATAAATCCTATAATAAACATGGCACTTGACCTTGAAAAAGACCTGCAATTTGCTTGCGGAAGTGGGTATCAGAGGGTGGTTGCGAGTTCCTGTGGGAAGTGGGGGAAGGAGGGCTATCTGAAATCAGATGGGAAGTTATATAACGCCAGATGTGGCTGGGTGTGGCTCCTAACATGCACAGTGGACGAGGTAGCTGGAGATGTGTGAGGTGCCTGTGCTTTGTGTTTTCCCAAGCAGCTTGGTTCAGCTGGGTGCAGTTTCCTGCCATCCCTCAGTATTTCTTACAAAGGAAACGGTGCGTAAACCAAAGTGAAACTCAGATTATACTCAAAGTGTTCCCTAATATGTCAATTGCATTGGAACAAATTCACATTTTCAAAGTAAAGCATTATAGCAGAAGTGACTGCATATGTATCTTTAGATGCCAGGACTTTCATTCCTAAGGGTTAAATTTGCAGAATAGAGACTGATGGGTCAAAGAATTTGGGCTTGTGTTTTGTTTGTTTGTTTTGAGGGTGTGTGTGTGCATGCGTGTGTGTTTAAATATCACCACATTGCATCCCAACCAGTTCTGACAATTGTAAGATGTTTTCTATTGTCACAGCCTCAGAGAAAACAATTCAGTCCCACACCCTACACCGCATTCTTTTTTCCCAGTTTGAGATAAAGATTGTGAGACTGGGTGAGGTTTCCAGGAAGGCACCCTGGGCCCTGCTCAGTAGAGCCAAAGCAGCCGAATGGTCTGTCTAAAGGCCCAGGCACCACCTGGGACGCTTAGGGAGGAAATCTGCTCCTGCGTGTCTACCCTTCACCTCAGTCCATGCCGCTCACAACCAGAAATAGATGATTCATCAGCTCCGGGGCACTTTTTAAAATAAAATGATGACTTATTACAAAAAAAAAAATCTGTTTTGACAAGGGTAGAAATATATTTATATTTTTTTTAAAGATTTTATTTATTTATTTTTACACAGAAAGGAAGGGAGGGAGAAAGAGAAGGAGAGAAACATCCATGTGTGGTTGTCTCTCACATGGCCCTCACTGGGGACCTGGCCTGCAACCCAGGCATGTGCCCTGACTGTGTATCGAACCGGCGACCCTTTGGTTCGCAGCCCATGCTCAACCCACTGAGCTACACCAGCCAGGGCAGAAATATATTTTTTAAAAAAGAAAATTATTTACGTTTAACTCCACCAGTGGAAATAACCACTTTAACACACTGGTAAGGTCTGTGTCATGTGCATTCACAGCATATGATGCTGAGTTTTATCTGGACTATTTTCATGTCATAACTATTATTAAGGTGTCTCATATTAACACTGTGTACCTGTACAATATCCCATTTTACAACAGATTACAATTTACCTAGACTTTTTATTATTAAATTTTGATTGTTTTCAAAATGTATTATATTATAAATATCTCTTCCATTGGAATTTCTGGGTGTATATAAATATGTATACATATCACATACACATTACATATATAATTATTTCTTTAGAATCCAAGAAGAATTTCTGGATTAAACATAAGAGAATGTTTAAGGCTAGTTATGTCTTTTGTAAAATTCCTTTTCAGAAAAGTTACACCAATTTACAGCTTCACAAATCCAGCCTTAACCAGATTTTAATATTACCTTTTGTAAACCTATCTTAATTTGATGTTTGAAATATATTTCCTTAATTTGTATTTCTATTACTTATAAGAATAAAATATTTTATTGTCTTTCATAGTTAACATCTTTCCTCTACTGAAAATTTTCAGGTTCTATCCCGGGCCTCTTAATTTATTGCGATATACTCAGTTTTTAACATATTAATCGTATTAATTCTTTATTGTTTGTACTGCAAATATGTTAATAGTTTATTGTTCATTTTTTATCTTTGTGAGGCTTTTGTATATTACAGAAGTTTTGCTAATGTTTAAAGTTTTTATCTGGTTAAAGTTAAAATCTTTAAACTTTGGTCATTTCAACTTGTTTGCAATTGGAGAGTTTCTTTTTAATTTTTCAATTTATTTACAGTAAAGTCACTCTTGGTGACATAGTTCTGTGGGTACTGAAAAAATCAGCAGAGTCCTATAATACCACCACAATCGCAACAGAGCTCGGTTCCATCACAGCAAAAACGGTTCCATCACAGCAAAAAGTGATGGTCTCCGCTCCGTGTAGTCCACCATTTATCCCTGAGCCCTAACTCCTGGCAACCACTAACCTGTTTTTTTATCCATATAGTAATGCCTCTCCCAAACACCTGATGGAGTCATGAAACATGTAAGCTTTGGGGTCTGGCTGCTTTCGCTTAGCCAATTAGAGGCTCAGTCTTGTTGTTGTGTGAGTTCCTTCTTTTCACTGCTTAAATCGGTTACAGTTTGTGTATCTATTAGCTAGATAGAGGACACCTCAGTTTCCAGTTTGGGCAACTATGAATGAAGCTACCGTGAGCATTTCCATATAGATTTTCCAAACTTATGTGAACATAAGTTTCATTTCCCTTGGATAAATGCTTAGAAGGATTTCTGGATCATATAGTAAGTTTATATTAAACTTTATAAGAAACTGCTTCTTTACTAGTGACCATAGATTTTTGCATATTGACCAGCAGTGCCCCAAAAGTTACGATTGCTCCAATCTGGTCAGCATCTAGTATTATCAGTTACTTTCTTTAGCCCTTTCAATAGATATGAAATAATATCTCATTTTGGTTTTAATTTGCATCTCCTTGATGGCTAATGAAGTTGCGCATCTTTTGGTGTTTGTTTACTATCCATGTAAATTCTTTGGAGAAGGGTGTATTTAGAGGTTTGTTGTAGCTCTGGTGACCCTCAATGCACCTCAGGCTTCAAATACTGTAGCAATACCTTGAGTTTAAGATGCGGACAGGCTGCCTAGAGGAGTTTTCTCAAAATGTTATCCACCCTGAGCTTTAGATCTTCCCTTTGCGTTAACCTCAGAGAAAGTATGGCTCCAGACTCTTGCGACTCTCCCAAGAGTTTTCCGCTGGCATTTGTTACTTTATGCTTGATGGCATAGTGCAAGGGTGGGTGATGCCGGTGGTAGTGGTAGTGGTTGGAGGGGAGGATGGTAGTGAAAGCCTCTGTTTTAATTAAGACACAGTGTTAGACATACACTGGGTCCCTAGCTCTGGAGTGTGTGTCATTCTAAGTGATCCTTCCCCTCCTCCAGCTGTAGCTCTAGACTCAGCACAAATGTTTACCTGCCCCTCTCTCAGGGATAGAGGTTTTTTCTATTCACTTCCCCGGATGCGAACGCTTTTTACCCCGGCCTTATGGACAACAACATCTGTTGCTCTCCACAGACACATAGATTAAGGTTTTTGTTTCAAGGACAATATTGGGAAGAAGTGTACTGGTCGGGTTTTGGACATTCAGCAGCGATAGGGCCCCATCGTTGTTGCGGAGTGGGAGCCCATGCTGTTGAGCTCTCGTGCAACCTCCATCCCTGCCACTGGCAGCTCACCGTGCCGGCACCGGGAGACCAGTGGCTAACACTGGCTGAGGACAACTGGCCAGGACACTGTAACTACTGGCTGGCGTTTGGTACTTATCTGAGGGTTGATACAGAGATTTAACATCTGATAAAAAGACTCTCGCTCTTTTTCCCCCACGCCATAGACGTACCCATGCGCCTCTTCCCCAAACTTCCTTCTCCCCAAGATTCCAATATTCCTCCTTTTACCACCCCGGTCCCCACCCCAGCCCTGGTCCAACCACCAATCCATCAGCTACAACTCAAGGGTCCATGTATATTCTCACCCCAGGCTGCTTCCCTTCCACACATAGCAGATGACCGAGCTCTGCTCACTGGGAGAATCCCCCTCACTGCTGTGCTTTAGGTTTATTCCAAGTGGGGATACAAAGCACTGTATCCTTTTATAGACTTCCCCTATTTATCAAACCTGTACATATGTGAAATAAGCTTTGTTTTTTTTTCTCCCTTCCTTGGCTAATTTCAAGGAACCCCCATAACTGTAAACTGAATGAGAGGCTATGGTGTAAAAGGCTTATATGGCCTGTGGGTATGGGCCATCTGCAGATGCCTGACCCTATATTTGCCATGATAATGGATTACTATTTGCTTTCCTCCCAATACTCTGTTCGTGGTGAGCAGCTCTAGCTGCAAGATCAGCCTGTGTCTCAAGGTAGGACATTCTACCTCCACTCTTCCCTGGTAGCAAGCCAAGAGCTATTTTGCAACAGGTTTATGCTGCAGATGCATTACAATATCTGCTGCATTACAATAATTGCCAGAGGCATGGCCCTGTTTCGAAGTCACAGTGGTCTACAATGTGATTCCCCAACTGGAGCTTTTCATAATCTCCACCTGGCCATCTTTCTCACCACAGATACAACTGGGATAGCAGGCCCACTTGGTCGGGCTTCTACAGTAGCCTCAGCTGTCACAGAGGCCTTTCCTGCCCTGAGCCTTCTGAAGGTCAACTAGGAAATGGGTCAGAACAGTACTCAAGTATGGAATATGCTGTCTGTGGAACCAAAGAGGCCACCCAGGCCCTGCACTTCATTCTTAATGGTAGGAGTTTCCTTCCTATTGGAAGGATGTCCTGCTCACCTCATTAATATGCTAGGTCACTGAATCTTTAGAGTTTATTTCTTATCATGTATCTTGCCAAGGTCTCCAATACACTTGTCTGGTCCAATTAATATAGTATCATCCATAGATCAATGTGATGTTTTATGGAGCACCCAGGTGATCCAGGTGCTGTTGGACCATATTATGACAGAAGGTGGGAGAGTTATTTGTGGCCCTGGGGTAAGGCCAAAAATGTATATTATTTTTTATGTCATGTAAATAAGATATGCTTCTTGATCCTTATTCTAAATGGCATGAAAAATAATGTATTGTTTTCCAGATCAGTGATTGCATGCTCTGTACCTGAGGTTCCTTTATTAATCTGTTCTAGTAAAGATACAGAAGCTATAATTGGAAGTATCCCTTGGTTGAATTTGCTATTATTCCCTAGGATCCAATCAGGTTTTTGAAAGATGTGATAAGGAACTCCTCCTCTGCATCCTTTGTTTTTTTGATAGTTTTTTTAACTGTATTTTTTATTATGATTTATCCCCCTTATACCCTCTTCCACCTCCACACACCCCCTTCCCCCGGCATCACCACACTGTTGTCCATGTCCATGAGTCCTTTCCTTTATGCTCGATCCATTCCCCCACCCCCATTCCCAGAGTTGTCATCTTGCTGTCTATGAGTCTGTCTCTATTTGACTTGTTAGCTCAGTTGGTTTATTTGATTCCACATATGAGTGAAATCATATGGTATTTGTCTTTCTCTGACTGGCTTATTTCACTTAGTATAATACTGCCCAGGTCCATCCATACTGTCACAAATATGCATCCTTTAAATCTCCAAAGGTGGCATTAATATATAACCCCACCCATCTATCTGAGATGTATATTAATTTTGATTCACTGTTTTTAAAATATAGTAGAGGCCAGTTTCAGAGGTGCCCACTAATTCTCTCCTACTAGAAATTACAATAGCAATTACTCCACAAGCTCAGGACCCAATTAGTCTATTCTGCCAACTAACAGGTATACATCTATTCCGATTATATATGCAATAACTGGGGAAATAATGGGGTGAATCTCTAGTTCTAGTGAATGCATGTAGCTAGTCTTGGGGCACAATTCCATTCCTTACCTGGCCTCCTGTAAACCCATTCCAGTGAGGGTACCATGATGACGCTTCAAGTCTCTAGGTATCAATGTCAACTTGGACCCTGCGTCCACTATCCCTCAAAATGCTGCTTATTCCTCTTTTCCCAATGACAGTTATCTGAGTAAGTATTCTATGTCCCTTTGGGGAAGGACTGAGGGAATTACTGCTATATACACTTGCCATGGTGGTACAGGGTCCTTCCATGTGGAGACCAGGCCTCTCCCTATGTCAGTGGATCCAGCAAACACAACTTCCATTTGGCTGTCTGCTTTGGCATCTTGACCATCTGTTCTTGATTTACTTTTTGTGTATAAATTAAGTAACATGTGTATTGGCTATCCATCTATCCTCACCCTGAGAACCCTCAGCATTTTTAATCATCCCAGAGCCTTCTGCAGATCAGGTCCTCAGCTGCCATGCTGACCATGTTATTCATTATGATGACTGCACCAACCTTGCGTATTATGGTTAGGTGCTACCACCTAGAGTATTTACCAGTCCAGCTGAAAGATGACAGCTCTCATTTAGCTTCTCAGCCATGCAGGTGCGCCTCTCAGAAGCAAATCCCTCCCCACGTTGGTAAATAACATGTCCTCCAGACCCTCCTGTGGAATAGAGCTGGTGAGTATTCCAGCTTTACTTTGATATCTACTCAAGGAGGCCCTGCTCTCTCAGCCTTTTGATTCCTACCTCCACTGTCTGCCATGGGAATCATGACATTTCCACTTCACTTAATGTGGTCCATCATTTCTCCCAAGCTTCCAAGACACATCTTAGCAGCATATTAATGCCATCTCCTGGGTTCTTGATAGGGTGTTAAATCCTATGACCTGGGAGAGTGCTCTCATGCACATAAAGTCTCTATTTTCCAACTTGATGTTCTATCTCACCTTGATCCACACTCTCAATATACACACACACAATGCTCACATCTATCATCCTGTCCTCTGCCATACATATTAGCCTGGTCCAGTATTTCCTTGGACATAGAGCCTCCTTGCTCCCTTAGGCCTAGCATGCCTTGGCTGGGTTATGTTGTGCATAAACCTATTTCTTGGTCTGGTGTCCAGGAGTGAAGGTGCGGATAGTTCCTGAAGGGAGTGTGTGTTATCTCTCAAAATCTGGGTGTCATCTTCAAGCAATGGGAGAGGGGGTGGCTAACATTTTACAGAGTGAAGTAGGATACTTCTGTGGGCCCAGAGTATAAGGAAATAGAAAGACTCAAGGTTTTTAAGGACATAAATATAGATGACCCCATTCCAAGACTCAAGGTCCTACTTCTTCCCAACTTGGGCCCTAAACTTGGTATAGGAAACTTGCTGAGATTAAAAATTCAATGTTCTCTGAAGTTCCACCACCCTCACAGTTAAGCCCTGGGATTGATCCTCATTTTATTCTTTCTCTAGTTTTAGGAAATAAAATTTCCTTTGTATACTGCCAAGAATGTCCTCTGGCTTGCAAACTTCATCTTAAGTTAATGATTAACTACCCTTAGCCTTTAGTTGTCTTTCTCCGAAGCATTGCTTGCACATAGCAAAAGCCATCTGATTCTTTTGGCCTGATAATTGTACTTTACTTGAACTCTCAAATGCCTGAGATATTGCCCCTGTGTGGGCATTCACGTTCACTGTACCCTATCGCACCCAGTTCACCACTTGTGAAAGTGAACAGTTGCACTGCTACAGCATGCCACGGCCTGTCAGTGTCCACCCACCACAAGGGCTAGGGTCTCATTGCCCTCCAGAACCAGCAAATGGTCCACCTGCAAAATTCCATTGTAGAGCCTGGGTCTTCAGACAACTCCAGCTACCAACTAGTATTTAAGTGGGGTTCCCAAGGAAACATTCACCCCTAAAGGAGAACAACACCCATAAAGGAGAAAAGAATGAGGATTTGGCAGAAGGAGAAGCTGAACAGCAGTGCAGTTATACCAGAGCCCTCAGCAAATCCTTCAAGAATCCCTGAAGCTAGGATGGCTCTTCAGAATTTTTCAGAATTGAGTCAAGGAGACTGGGTCTTTGTACACCCACAAAGACTAATTATTTAATGTAAGCTGTCTCCAGGGAGAGGGTGTAACCTTGAGCAAGGCTGCACCATTTATTCTAGAGCAATTTCCAGAGAGATACTCAGCTGCCAGTACTCCCCTCAGATGTATGAAGGACTGCCACACACATGAAGGGGAATCTTGATGATGTGCCACAGGATCCACCACACACTTCCTCAGTAATAACAAAACAGTATTCGGAAAAGATGTTCATGAAAGTCAGCGTGACAGGTAGAAGAAAAAAATGATTTTATAAATGGGGAAGGCAATATGCTCTGGCAAAATTGAGCGTTGCATATTAAAATTATTAGATAAGAAGTTCATAAAAGCCTGCATAATGAAAAGGCATAATAGGCAGAATAAGTTGTACTACTTTTATTTTAAATTATATTTTATTGTTTATGCTATTACAGTTTTCCCAATTTTTCCCCCTTTGCCCCGCTCTACCCAGTTACCCTTTCCTCAGGCAATCCCCACACTGTTGTCCCTGTCCATGGGTCATGCATATATATTCTTTGGCTACTATATTCCCTATGCTGTCCTTTACATCCCCCCGACTGTTCTGTAACGACCAGTTTGTAACAATCCCTTCACCTTTTTCACCCATCTGTTCTGTACCCTTCCCATCTGGCAACTATTTAAAACATTCTCTGTATCTATGATTCTGTTCCTGTTCTGCTTCTTCATTTATTTTGATTTTTAGATTTAATTATTGAAAGATATGCATTTATTACCATTTTATTGTACATATTTTTTATCTTTTATTATTTTTTAAAGATGACCCTTTAACATTTCATATAATACTGGTTTGGTGGTGATGAACTCCTTTAGTTTTTTTCTTGTCTGAAAAGCTCTTTATCTGTCCTTCGATTTTAAATGATAGTTTTGCTGGGTAGAGATCTTGGTCGTAGGTCATTGTTTTTCATCACTTTGAATATTGCTAGCCATTCCCTCCTAGCCCACAGAGTTTCTCTTAAGAAATCAGCTGACAGTTTTTTTCTTGTTCAAGTACAGTTGTCTCCATTTTCCCCCCACCGCTTCAATCTCAACAATCTCCGCTTCCCACCTTCAATCTTACCCCTCTTTGGCTTTGTCCATGTGTCCTTTATACATGTTCCTTGATGACCTTTCTCCTTCTATCCCCTGTTACCCACCTCCCAATTCCCCTCTGGTTACTGTCAGTTTGTTCATTATTTCATTGTCTCTGTTTATATTTTGCTCATTTGTTTGTTTTGTTGATTAGTTTACACTTATAGGTGAGATCATATAGTATTTGTCTTAGCACAATGCTCTCCAGATCCATCCATGCTGTCACGAAGGACAGGCGCTCCTTCTTTCTTCTGCATAGTATTCCACCGTGTAAATGTACCACCGTTCTTTGACCCATTCATTTATTGATGGGCACTTAGGCTGCTTCCAGCACTTGACTATTATAAATTGTGCTTCCCTGAACATTGGGATGCATAGGTTCTTTTGAATTGGATTCTTAGGGTATAATCCCAGCAGTGGAATTACCAGGTCAAAAGGCAGTTTCATTTTTAGTTTTCTGAGGAAATTCCATACTGTTTTCCACAGTGGCTATACTAGTCTGCATTCCCACCAACAGTATACTAGGGTTTCCTTTTCTCCACAACCTCACCAGCACTTGTTTGTTAATTTGTTAATGACGGCCATTCTGAACAGTGTGAAGTGGTATCTCATTGTGATTTTAATTTCCATCTCTCTGATGGCTAGTGATGCTAACAGTCTTATGAGAGCTCCCTGTAGGTAACTGCTTTTCCCTCACTGCTTTTAAGATTCTCTCTTTGTATTTAAACTTTGGCATTTTAATTATGATGTGTCTTGGTGTGGGCATTTTTGGGTTAATCTTGTTTGGGACGCTCTGTGCTTCCTACACTGGTATGTCTACTTCCTTCACCAAGTTAGGGAAGTTTTCTTTCAATATTTTTTCAAATATATTTTCAATTTCTTGTTCTATCTCTTTTCTGTCCAGCACCCCCATGATGCTAATGTTGGTACACTTGAAGTAGTCCTAGAGTCTCCTTATACTTTCCTCAGTTTTTAGATTCTTTTTTCTTCTTGTTGTTCTGATTGGGTATTTTTTGCTTTTTTATATTCCAAATCACTGATTTGATTCTCACCTTCATCCACTCTACTGTTGATTCCCTATAAATTGTTCTTTATTTCAGTTAGTACATTCTTCATTTATGACTGGTCGTTTTTTATGATTCCCAAGTCCTTTTTAATGTTGTTGAAGTTCTCTCTGAGTACATCTGCTCTTCCCCTAAGTTCTTCGAGCATCCTTATAACCAGTGTTTTGAACTCTGCATTGAATAGATTGTTTGTCTCCATTTTGTTTAGTTCTTTCAGTTCTTTTCCTGGAGTCTTGTTCTATTCTTCCATTTGGACCATGTTTCTTTGTCTCCTCATTTTGGCAGCCTCCTTGTGTTTGTTTCTATGTATTAGGTACAGCTGCTATGACTCCCTGGCTTGATACAGTGGCCTTAATGTAGTATCTGTCCTGGAGGGTCCAGTGGCACAGCCTCCACTATCACCCAAGCTGGGTTCTCAAAGTGCATCCACAGTGTGGGCTACATATACCCTCCTCTTGTAATTGAACCTCAGTTGCTATTGGCAGGTCAATGGGAGCGACTTACCCAAGCTGATTAGCTGCAAGGACTGGCTGTGACCACTGACCACCAACCTCTGACCACCACGTAGGATCATCTGTGAAGAGGCCCACTCCACAAAGTGGGACTTACTTCAGTAGGAATCTGGTGCCTGCTGAGTCCACTCCTTGAATATGTCCCTTGTGGAAGTGGTTGGAGGGGGGTCTGATGTGGGCTGATGCTGTTCATTGGATGCGTAGGTACTGGGGCTTCCTGAGAGGTGTAGGTCTAGAGCAGTCACTACCTCTGTTCTATCCAGGGTCACCTGGCCTAAGCTATAAAGCAATATTCTGATGGCTGCTACTTGTGCTAGGCTTGGAGGTGCCCAAGTACAGCCAGGCTATGAAGCAAGGGCAGCTACTGCTAGTATAGGGTCTGGAGCCATTTAGCAAAGAGGTATGAGATATAGGGTATGCAGAGACCAGATGCTGCTTGTTTGAGATAATTTAGGAAAATCTGAAGCATGAGCCAAAACAGGCTGTTCCTATGGAGAAGCCATTGGACACAGCTTTGGTGGCCCAAAAGCTGGGTGGAGCAGAGCTTCAGGGAATCACCAGGGTGGAGAAAACAGTGTAAGCCAGGTTGAGGGAGTCTCAGATATGGCATTCGCCTGCCAGCTCTATGTTGTGAGGGCTCAGAAAAGGAACAATGGCCTCTTCCAGCATTTTTGTCTGAGAGGAATCTATCCCTTGGCTCTCATTCTGACGAAAAACACTTCAGTTCTTTCCCATATGCCTCTGGTGCCTTTCAAGCTGCTTCCTCAGGAATGAAACCCAGAATAAGTGAGTCTGAGTAAGGTAATGTGCAGGCCCTTAAAGAGGAACTGCCTGGAAACTCAGCAGTTTCTGTCCTCCACAGCCTCAATTCCCACTGGTTTTTACAGCCAGAAGTTTTGGGGACTTATCTGTCTGGCCCTGGAATCCTGGGCTGGGAGGGGCTGGGACCTCTTGCTCCTGAGATATCCCCCCCAATTTTTATCTTCCACATGTGGGTGTGGGACCAGACTGTTTCATGTTTCCACTCCTCCTACCAGTGTCAGTGTGGTTCCTTCTTTAATTCCATAATTGTAAGACTTCCATTCAGCTCAATTTCTGATGGTTCTGAATAATGGTTGTTCTATAGTTTATTTGTAATTTTCATGTGCTTTTTGTGAGGAGGCAAGCTGTGTTCACCTAGTCTGCCTTCTTAACTTTCTTCTCTGAATAAGTTGTACTATAATGTAAATGGAGAAATTAGTATCACTTAGCCACTAGTAAATAAAAACATGGAGGGCCAAACAAAGGCTAAGGAGGGAAGCCTTAGCTTCTGGCTAAGGAGAGAAGCTTTCTCATAGCTCAAGGTGTGTTCTGTCAGCTGCACAAACCCCACCCCTGAATCTGTCTCCACCTTTAAGCTGGTACACTGTTCTACTCTAAGTTTCATCTGCCTCCCTTCCATGCTACCACTCACTGTGTTCAGCTTCAAAGGCAGGGACAGCTCTTGGTTCCCAAAATGGATATTGTTTTGCTCAATTACTCAACAACTACTATTCAGTCAGCTCTCTGCTTTAACTGGGAAAAAACAGTGAAGAGAAAACATTTAGGGAAGGGGGTTTGGTTTATGTTTCCACATGTAAGAAGCTCAGAAGTTGGCACTCCATCTTAACAAGTAAAAAGCTGAACAGGCTGAAAAATAAACAACTCTTTTTGTATGTGTAACAGACAAAGACACCAGGCAAACTGCTGCCCCCAAGATCAGAGAGGTAGACAGGAAAATATGGGGAGTCATGGATTTCCGGAGCAGAGACTCTCTTTGGGAACCAAGTGCCAGGTAGGAAACCTGAAACTGCAATTGGTGAATTACTGAGGGCCCAGCATGGACAAGTCTGAGTTAAAATCTCTAAGGCAATCTAGCCACAGGGGTGCCCCATAATGTTGTAAGATTTACCTCCAGGAGCTTGACCAGATTCCCTCAGAAATATTCGAGACAAGTCCTCTCCTCTTCAGGCAAAGGGAGGAGGAAAAGGAACTGTTCTGAATTACCCTAGAATATTTACTTCTTCTTAAAAAGTCTGCCTTCAAAGGAAATTAATTAAGCAGAGCCTAATCTGCTGGGCGTTATAAAAACCTAACTAACATAGGGGAAGGGAAAAACTTCACTCAGCTCTAGTTACGCTGTTCCACCTAAAGGGAGAGAAAAACACTGAGAAACACTTGTGAAGTTCACAGTCCAGAGGCAGATAGCCTCACCGAGATGTCAGTGTAGACCCGATCATAGGGCTGACTATAGGGCACATTCTCCCTCTGTACCTTACCACAGATGGCTAAGGGCTTACTTACAGCAGTTCCTTTCACCTGGTATGCCATGTACAGCTATCAAGAAAAAATTACAAGGCACATCAAAAGGCAAAAAGCAATTTGAAAAGACAGAACAGACATCAGAATCAGATATGGCCAGAATATTGGAATTATCAGACTGGGAATTTAAAACTATTATTAATATACAAGGGCTTTAATGGATAAAGTAGACAGCATGCAAGAACAGATGAGATAGAAATCCTAAGAAAGAACTGAAAGGAAATGCTAGAGATAAAAACACTGTAACAGAAAAAAAAAATGCCTTTCATGGATTGATTAATGGACAGGACATAGCTGAGGAAAGAATCTCTGGGCTTGAGGACATATCAAAAGGAACTTCCAAAGTTGAAAAGCAAAGTGAACAAGACTTTTTTTTTTTTCAGTTTATTTATTTATTTTTTATTGATTATGCTATTATAGTTATTCCATTTTCCCCCTTTGTCCCTCCTACCTCTCTGAATGAATGTGGTTTCTTTGATTCCTTAGATGTCAGACTTCCATACAGCTTGATTTTCTGACGTTTCTGAATGATATTTGTTCTGTAGTTTAGCCATAGTTTTGCTGTGGTTGTGTGAGGAAGTGAGCCACATATACCTACATTTCCATTTTGTCAAGAACAAAGACTTTAAAAAACAGAGTGTCCAAGGAATACGGGGCAATAACAAAAGGTATAAAATACTGTATGTCATGAAAAGACCAGAATAAAAGGAGAGGTAGGAACAAAAGAAATGTTTGAAAAAATACTGATTGAGAGTTCCTCAAATTAATGTCAGAGAACACCAAGCAGGATAAATATCAAAGAAAAGAAATTGGAATTCTTGAATTTTCCTCCCTCCAATCTGAGAGTTATTAATCAGGGTAGGACATAATAGAAAGGAGTATTTCAAAAATTCTGCAGCCTAGGTGACCAGTTTTCTAGGTCAGTCTTCTTTACTCAGTTTGCTGGATAAACTAATCACAGACGCTGAGACTCACTAGTGCCACTTCTCCTGTTTGCCATGCCAAAAACAATTCTTAACCCTTAACCTTGTGACTGGCAGGAAATGCATCATTTTAAGTAGAGTTGAATGGTGGTTTCTGAACTTTATTGAAGTCATAGATAAATTATCTTGCTATATAAAAAGTATAGAAGTTATTATATTATAAATATATTTTATTATAAATATAAATATTTTACTAACCCACCCAAGGCCAACTTCAATGTGGCCTAGCATAGTCTTTACATTTAAATAAACATAATCTCAAGTCCTGGCTCTGCTACCTAGAGGCTTTGTTTTCATGGGCAAATTAACTTGCTTAAGCTTCAGCTACTTCTTACATAAAAATATATATAAATGATACCTCCTTCATTGCACTTGAGGTGCAATAACGATATTTTTCAATTGCAAAAGCAAATATTTTTTGACCTGGCACTGAGAAAGTCTTTAATTAATGATACTTATTAAAATCAATATTATATTAATGTACAAATTATTATTATTTGCATTAATATTAGTCCCTGTGTAAGTAATCTCCTTTCTCAGTGTTCTTAAGTTGTCAGAACACAGCCTAACAGAAGCAAAAGTCCATTTTTTAGTGTTCTAAATTGTGGCCCTCCAGAGGACCAGCAACCCAACTGTTCTTGTTTAATGTGGTTTGTTCTGCACCATATGCGTGTGGGCTTTTAATAAATGCTGTTTAATGATGATGATGAGTTCCTGGAGACAGAGCTGTGTTCAGCAGAGTCACTACATTATGCTTGGCCTCACTTTCTGCTACTCGACTCCAGGAATACTCTTGTGAGCAGTACAGAGACTTCTGAAATTTCCATTTGAGGTGAAGAACCACTGCCAGAAAGCCTCATGAAGGGAGTCATTAACCCTCACCCTTTTTTCTTGCAGCTCCTTCCAAACTGACCCTCAGAAGGGCTTTCTCAGCAGGCTTCCCTGGGGTTCTCAGCAGTCCTGTGCGTTCCATAGCAGCGCTATCTGCCATGCTTCTCAAAAAAGCAAAAGGCTAACAGCTGCTGATCTCAGTGGGCCAACTCCCAAACTATAGAAAACAGTTTATTACAACTCCACCAAAAGGAAAAACAAACCAAGCCAAGGACTCAGTCTTCAATCCCTAACAGATACAAAATGAGCTTACAGCTCCAGGGACTCAAACAGGATTTAAACTTTTTTGAAATTTCTGCATTAAGATCAGTGATATATTAAAACACAAAGCCTGAAAACTAAGATCAAAAGCACAGACCTTTTATGTACAGTGCTCTCTTTCTCTAGAGCACATCCAGGTCTTACCCCGTCTTTTCCCCCCAAGCACATATAACTTTGCCTGCTTTCTTTTAAGCTCCAAGGGCCCTTCTCTTGCCTCTATAACTTGTTTCCTGAGCCCATGCAGCCCAGATGGCTCACTTCTTCCACCTCTATGACTTCCTAAATAAAATTTTGCTTGTATTTGAGTCTTGGCTCTGAATTCTTTCTTAGCCAGAACTCAAGAATTGAGGTTGCTAAAAAGATAAATAAATAAAAGCAACGACTTGAAGTGACTGGGAAGTATGAAGGCCATGTCATCCACTGGGATCAGGCCATGTCAAAGAGCATGAGCTCTTTTCACAGGTAGTTCACTTTCTAATCCAAGAGGGCCTTTCAACTGAATCTTGTGTCAGTAATTTTTCTTCAGTAGCAGAAAATTATATTTACCAACTGCATTTAAATTAAAAATGTCTTTTGTTTCAGATGTGCCCCTTATATTTAGAAAAGAAAGAATTTTTTCTTGGGTAAAATGTCAACTTTCTTACCTATGAAACTCCTACACTTCTGCCCAAGAGTTGTAGTTGCAAAGGGTCTAATGAGCCCTGGCACAACCTGTGTAAGGAGGATGCTTTGGACGGAGTGCTGTAAATGAACAATGCTCCCTTTCAGACAACCTGGGTTCTCCAAACACAGAGATAGCTGTGATGCTTTGCCAGATCAAAAGAGAGCCTTGTGTTTAACAGTGGCGACCTGGACTTGCAGCAGACAGTCTGCCTATGCAGGCTTAGACCTGGTTTCCAAGGTTCTTAGAGACTATTGTCTGAAATAGCAGGAAGACTGAAAAGAGATTTGAGAGAGCAGAAGGACATCAAATCACATCGGGGGCAGAGACAACTGTGCCTCTCCTTGGAAAACAACAACAGGACTATGGGTTTAACATTACAAAGGTCACAGAAATAAGAAATCTTGCCTTACTGCACCTAAGTTTAAGTGTTCACTATTATACTCCAAGCCACTCTTTGATCCTTAATCAAACTTTACAGCCACTTGATCAATCATTTCATCAAGTTTTGAAATTCATCCACAGAGACCTTGCAACAATATTCCAAAGATTTTTTTTCCTTTTGCATTGTGGACAAGTCTGTTGTTACTGGCAATGTGTGTAGGAACCAGTCCTGGTGACCTCTCCGTGAACCCACCAAAAAGTCAAAATTTGCAATTTCTTGTTCAGTGTAAAGCAAAGCTTTGACCTTGAGGACTTTGTTGTGGTGGCTTTCCCCAGGAAATCAAAGAGACTGGTCATTTCCCAAGTCCCGAACAGCAGTTCTGTTATGAAAATCTCTCAGAGGCCTCTGAGCAAGCATCTTTCAACATAATGGTTCAAGTGCAAGTTTTCATTGGTACACAGAGGCTATAATCTAAATCTCAAGTATTTCAAGAGGTGACAGGAAGACAAAAAGGAAACTATTTTCAGCTAAGAAGAGATGAGATAATATAAAACCTCATAGGAGGGGGTCTGTTTGTGCTGCATGACCATATCAGTCTTCCCATCTTTTTGGAATGTCTCATTTCTTTTGCCGGGTCCCTTCCATTGTTCTTACTGGCTCTTCTCTTGTAGAGAGCAAATACTTCCTCTGCCAACTACAATTGCATCTCTTATACCGCTGCTGGGAACATTCTGTAGGTTGGACTTTATTCCGATTTACTTGGATGCCCTTCCTGTTGGCCTTATTTTCCTTGTGTCTCACTTATCAGCCCTCCCTAAGAAGTTAGGTACTGCTAATCTACACCTCACTCAGATGTTGACATAACTTTGTCACCAGCGGTTCTACTTGCTAAAAGTTGTGTATGTTATCAGGTATCCTGAGCCCAGATTATCTTTATGATAAACTTCAGGCAGATGCTCAATTTACAGATTTATTCACCCAAATCCTTCTCATCTTGTTCACCCAACCCAAGGCACCACTTCCCTCTCACAGAACCACACAGCTTTGTGAGGGCCAGAGTTAGTCTGTATGTATTAAACACTCATTATTTGACAAAACTTTGTGAGAGAAACAAAATATAAATCATTAACAGAGCTGAAAACGACCCTGCAGTTTTAGTCTAAAAATGGCATGTCTCAGACAGAGAAATTGAGATCCAGAGAGGTAAAGTAGTGTTTTCAAGTCATCTTACAATACAGTGGTGGGAATTGAACAAGAAAGTAGTTCTTATCACAACTGCCAAGCTTTCATGTGTTCTTGGGGCTTCAAGTTTATTTGCAATGACAGCTTAAAATTCCATAACATCATAACCCCAAAACATTTCCATATAAATGACACAGTCCCCTCTAGTCAAAAAATTTTATGCTGTTTTAAAAATGTTTATTGATGACTTATCTTCCTAAGGTTTTCCACAAAAGCAAACTTTAAATAGAAAGCTAATAAATTCTTTTATTCTTTTCATTATTCAAATTCTCACAGACCTCACAGGTCCTGGGAAATCTTCCCTAGCAACAGTCTTACAAGAGTCATAAAGCAACACAGAGTCTGCAGTGACCTCAGTGAATGCAGAGCATGTGACAGGAGGCCTGTGGGGAGAAAGCCGCAGACCCATGTGTAAGAGCTGAAAGATGGTAACTCTTATTTTGACCAGTAACAATTATGGTAAATTAGGCTGAGTAAATCATGCAGTTTGTCCAGATCTTCATCCAAATGAATCCATTCACTGCTAAACATGTGTCTGAGATCTGGTCCACTGTCCCTCCAAAGTGCATGTGTGTTTTATCCATACAACTTTCACTTAGTAAAAATTTGTAGAATAAATACAGTGTGCAGAATAGAGGGAGTTAGAGAAGAAATAAGAGGCATACTCCCTTGTATTAGGAGCTCAGCCCTCAAATGCACTTGCCTTCATCTGGGTATCTCATCTTTTGACTTGGACTAGATATATGCCAAGGTTGTTGAGGAGGAGTATATAAAGGGCATTACCTAATTCAAATTGTTCTCTCTATATTTATTCTTTGCTGAAGTTCATTCTTGTTTCTGGCATGTGGCTCCACTTTTTCAGATCTTTTGAGTCATGTCTTTAACCTCTTGTACAGACCCTTGGCTTGGGTTATCAATGCTGTATTGTCTGATCCTGCCTGTACCCTTCTTTTTAAAGGTCTTTAAGTTTCCTTGTCTGGGTTCCCTGCCCCTGTATTGCCCATTCTCACTGACTTTACCCCAAGACACCTGTTTGCTCTCCCCTTGCTCTCTCTCTGGATTTGACCTATAATCCTTTTGATATGGTTGTTGCTAGCAACTTTCTGACTTTCCAGTATGTTCTATTCCTGATGTTTGAGAAAGAGATTCATGTTGACAAACAGAGGGCATATGAATGAGATCTTAAAGAATATCAGGCTGGGGATAAGACCCTCTGGGGCACCAGCATGATCAAAAGTCATTCATGCCCTGGCTGGTATGGCTCAGTTGGTTGAAGCATTGCCCTATAAACTGAAAGGTCATGGGTTCTATTACAGGTCAGGGCACAAGCCTAGGCTGCAGATTCAGTTCCCAATGTGGATGCATATGAGAGGCAACCAGTTGATGTTTCTCCCTCTCTCTCTCTCCCTTCGCCTCTCTCTCTCTTTAAAAAAAAAAAAAAAAAAGTCATTCATTAAGACTTATAATGGCTGTGAAAATAGCAAAACCTGCTTAACTCCAACTTCCAAATAATCCAAACATTTTTAACATGCTCAACTTTGTTAGAAAATTTTAAAGGCATTAAACAGACTTACATAAGGAATTTGACCTAAAATCTAAATTTTTTTCCTAGATTTTTATCCTTGGGTCAGTATACATTCAAATTGATCTCTTGCATTCTAAAAATTGAATTCCAAAACCTCACACCAGCAGCCCTAGAGCAATAACAGTCTTTGTATCAATAGTTTAAGACTGACATGGCCCGTGGCCTTGTGCAGACTGAAACGGGAGCAAGACATTGGCTTATGTTGAAATAATTTTCAATATCAAAAGTTTAATTCCTTAATTTTTCAGCAAAAACTAACTTCCAATATTTCTGTTTTAAAATAATAAATGCAATAGAAATCCATTTTAACCTGTTCATTAAATGACTTTTGTATACCCGAGAACTGAGTGCCAGTTCCCTAAAGTGTGCCTGCACTGAGATGTCATCACTGCCCTGCATCTACCATAACCATACGTAATTAAGGAACTTAGTCTTTGAGCCTTAGTTCTCTCATGTATAAAGTAGGGTGGAAGATGTTCAACTAAAGGACTTTTGAAGTCCCTTCCAACTGTGAAATAATTTGATTATGTGGATTGTACAATAGATATCACCCCACTATTAATCCCATCCTCTGGTAATACCAGAAAAAAAGAACATAAGCACAAAATGAAGTCTCATATGATGTCTCCAGTGTGCTCAAAGCCTGTAATTCTCATTGACTCTGAAAGGAGTTTTGCAGATGTGGAAGGAAGAACATAAATAGTGTGTCTCTGTGAAGTGAAACTGAATGAACCAGCCAGCTGCTCCGAGAGTGACTTTGCTTGAACTGTGCTTTGGTACCTAGTACTCAAACCAGCTGTGCCACAGTTCCTGATCCAATTTTATTTGCAACAAGAAAGTGTTAGGAGACATAAGGGCAACTATTTACTTGTGGGAGATTAGGGATTGAAAGTTAACATAACTAACTTACAAGTCATTGGTAACTATAGGAAATTTCTCAAACAAATATTTGCTAGGTTTCTTCTTTAGAAAGAAGAAGAAACTTGTTTTACTTTATTTTGAACCAATATCTAGTCGAGCATCTGCTGTGTACCAGATTCTGGAGGGATAGAGGGCATAGCTCTTGCTTACAACTCTGTAGGGGAGATAAGACATACACAAAACTATGAACATTAAAATGGCAACACGTTCACAACTATCAACAACTGAATCTAAAAAAAAACAAACTAAGCAAACAATAGAATCATAGATATGGAGATCGCTTGTAGGGTTATCAGCTGGGAGGGGGAAGGGGGAGAATGGAGGAAAAGGTACAGGGGATAAGAAGCATAAATGGTAGGTACAAAATAGACAGGGTGGGTGTTAAGAATAGTATGGGAAATGGAGAAGCCAAAGAACTTACATGCACAACCCAAGGACATGAACTAAGTGGAGGGGAAGGATTGCTGGAGGGAATGTGGGTCCTTGGCTGAGTGGAGCAAAGAGGGAAAATTTGGGACAACTGTAATCAGTAAAATATATTAAAAATACAAAAAAAAAAACAAATAGATGCAGCATAACTATATGGATTGACCCACAGTCACTGACACACATTCTCTAAGAACTCCAAATAGGGCTTTGGCTAATTACCATCAAGTCATCGTGACATATCACATAGACATAAGTGATACACACACACGCGTTTGTTGCAAGCCAAGAAGTATGACCATGGTAAATAAATATTTTAAGAAAACATTAGTGAACTGGATAAATAAACGCGGTGAAAATTCAGTGAGTCATGTAATTATAACCCTAATGACCTTGTTTTATCTCACTAACAAAAGCGTTGGTATTGGTTGTTCTAGCAGGGATCAGTAAAACTGTTCTAAGTAAATAAATATTTCATGCATATCCCTCTATTAAATGAAATGTTCCTTGGAAACACTAAGTTGAATGCAAAATGGATGACTTCACTCCAATACACTGCTCCTTGGAATTTCTGACAATCTTGTTTAAAACTTAAAGCATTCCTAATTGTCACTGTGTTTTTATCTAACTAGTTTTAATGGACTATTTATTATCTTTAGTGGAAATTATATATTTAATAGAAAATACAAAACAAATCTGAGTTTCTACATACAGGCAGTTTAAATTTCCTTACAAGATCGGCCACATGCATATAACTCTATTCTCCAAAAATGTGTTTAAATGTCAGAAGAGAAATAAAAAGATGTAGATCTTTCTTAGAAAGACAATAATGAGAAAGAAAACAACGGAATGTAACAGATTTCAACAACTTTTTGGAATGCAGATGGAGCAACAGTAACTAACTTAACTGGAGGAGTGGTGACGAAATTAACTACAGGCACACCTTGGAGTTATAGCGAGTTTCGTTCCAGACCATCACAATAACATGAGTATCACAATAGAGCAAATCATAACCATTTTGAAGGTGGAAGGTCTTACCTTCAATTTGTAAAAAACAAAACATCTGCAAAGCACAATAAAACAAGGTGTGCCTGTTCAATCTGAAGTGCCTGAGATGGAGGGCCTTAAGTCAGGTTCCTTAGAAACAGGGACTCCTGCATAAATGATTTATTGAAGAAGTGTTCTTAGGAGAAACTTGTAAGGACATCGAGGAGGGAATCAGGCTAGAGCAGAAGAAAAGGCTAAGCAAACATGACTTTGGAGGAAGTCTAGTCTCAGCCTGATTCCACAGAGAGCTCTAGGAGATCACGTGCTTTAAAGGTTATGCCATTCAGACAGGAAGCTGGGCTGTCACGGCCCTGCATCAGTTACTCCATGATCATGGGGCTGCCCCAGGGCAGAGGGAGAAAAGTGTAACCTCTGATGTGTCTCTGGCAGAGTGACTTCTCCTCATCCAAGGACCATCTTTCAAAAAAGTGTATGTGGGTGTATGCCATTAGCAACCAGCACTTAAACAGCTGGTGGGGGGCGGGGGGGAGTGGTGTACACCCCTAATAAAGAGAACAGGGACGGAATATCATCAGCATCTTTTATCCTTTGTACAGCTCAGTCCACTTGCTTCTCACATCACGTTTACTCCATCTAGTCAGTCCCTGCTTCTCCAGGATTCTCAGTTGCAATTTCCATGAAAATTTAGAGGAGTAGAGTTAGTGAGATGAACTATTGTCCCTCTGCTGAAATTGGTTCCAAGATCATAACTGACATTCATCTTCCTTCTTATCCACCCTTTCTAGATTTCCCTCCCATTCTGCTAGCACTTCTGTGATCTATGTGACTCCTCTGATGGGATGACCCAGACCCTTATCCTTGAGTAGTCTAAGTCCCTGGTTATCAAGGTGAAGCTTTATTGCTTCACTTGTCAGTTTACTGTTAAAATTGAGCATGGTAATGCAAAGAGACGTTCCAGTGGATCATTTGCATGCCAAACATATTCCAACCTGCCATGATTATATAGCGGCAACAATTACCCCTGCCAACATGGTGATACCCTCCTTTGACTGCTGGTCTGCTGGAATGGGGAATACCAAAATACCAGGTGGCAGCTACAGTTTTAATTTACATTGGACTTTTATTACACCCCCAGGTGGAAGAATTCTCCTCCTAGGAACCAGGATTTCTAGAGCCACAGAACTGAAAGGTGCATAGTGATGGTGAGTTGGATCATCCTTACTTATATTCTTTAGGTCCCAGATACATGTAGTCTACCTGCCAACAGCTGCCAACATACAGAGGTCATTCATTGGTTTAGGGCAAATACTGGATCCTGAAGAACAGAGCCCAACATTTGCAGGTGTAATAGGTCCCTCAATTGCACCATCAAGAGGTCATTCTCATGTTCTATCAGGTCAGAAGCTTCCAGATGAGGCTGTAGATTTAACCAATTAGCAAGCTAACACCCTCTGAAGCTGGGAATGATAGCACCAACCTACTAAAGGGAATCTGGGTGACACCCACAGTACTTGCTACAGAAAGATCAACATAAATTGAAAATTGAGCTGATTTATATTTCATAACAGTGGATCTGATAACCAAGAAAGACATTAAGTGACTAATGGGCAGGTAGTGCATACAGCCTAGACACAATGAACAAAGGGTTGGTTCCTATCTCAGCCAGGATGAAGCAGGACCTTGTGAGATTTCATCACACTACCAGAATGGTGCACAATTCAAAACTTATGAACTATTTATTTCTGAAATTTTCCATTTAATATTTTCGGACAGTGGCTAACCCTGGGTGACTGAAACTGTGGAAAGCAATACCATGGATGAGGGGAGACTACTGTGTCTGATAAAAGACTTATATCCAGTATATAGAAAGAACTCTGACTTGCTTTAAAAAACAAATCATCCAATTTTTAAAAAAACATGCAAAATATTTGAAAAAACACTTTAAGAAGGAAATATATGGATGGCAAATAAGCACATAAAAACATGCTCACCACAATCATTAAGGAAGTAAGAAATAACCATGATGAGATACTACTAAACTCCTACTACATTAGTTAAAGTTAGAAGGATTGTCTACACCAAGTGTTGGTGAGGATGCTGAGAAACCTCAACACCTGTCAACTGCTGGTGAGAATGTAAAATGGTATAATCACTTTAGAAAATAGTTTGGCAGTTTCCTACATATTTAAAATATACCATATTTAAACCTTTTACCATGTGATACAGCCATTCTACTCCTAGGTATTTATTTATCAAAGAGAAAAGAAAACATATGTCCACACAGAGACCTGTACATGAATATTAATAACATCTTTATTTGTAATAGCCAAAAACTAGGAGCAACCCAAATCATCAATAGGTGAATAAATAATCAAACTGTGGTATGTCCATATAACAGAGTACTAGTCAGTAATTCTAACTAGTGAATTTAAAAAATGAATTATTGACTCATTCAATAACACAGTAACATGGATAAATCTCAAAATAATTATGCCAAGTGAAAAAAGCCATACAAACAAGAGTACATTATATGATCACTTTTATATAAACTCTAGAAAATGAAATATAATTGATAGTGACAAAAACTAGTGGTTGTTTGGGGAGAAGATATGTAGACAATGGCAGGATAAAGGAATTACAAAGGAGCATGAGAAGCATCACATATGTTCACCATCTTGATTGTGATGATGGTTTCATAGGTATACACATCTAAACATCACATTGTCCACTATAAATACGTTCAGATTACTGTAGTTACTTATAAATTGACAGAGCTCTCAAAAATAAATTCAAAGGGAAAAAAATTAATACAGAAATAAATAATCCATGTTATTCAGACACAGTCATTAACTAATTCATTCAATAGTTATCATGTGGCTCTTATGTGCCAAGTATTGTACTAAATGCTGGGAGCATAAATACTTGAAGAATATGACACCCTTCCCAAGGACTTCATAGATTTGTGTAATAACAGGCACCTACCATTTGGGAAAGGTAAGCTATAGTATCTTTTTTTGAAGATGGTAGTCACTGTTCCTTATGTTTCCTTTATAACAAAATATTGAATAAAAATAATAAATTATGTTAGCAATCCCTTTTACATAAAGCTCTCTCTCATCAGTAGCTGTTTCTCTGTTATTCTCACTTTGTTAACCATTGTTCCTTGGGTGGAAATAGTATGCTAGTGTATTGACATTTCAAAATCACAATTACTTATTGACCATCTCTAATAATGAAGCCAACTCTCAATTTTGATAGTCGATTTTCCAGAAATCTGGCTTTGGTATTTGCATCCTCCTGCTACTTGCATTTGGGACATTTCATTTCTTATTAGCACCTCCATCAAGGGTGTTCAGTAGGAAAGAGAGTGTAAAATTCAAACCCATCAACATTCTGCTGAGAATCATAAAATCTTAAAACTGGAAGCAATCTCCAAGGTTATCTAGTCCAACTCCCACCCAGTGCCAGAATCTCCTCTAGCCTATGCTTGACAAATAGTCACCCAAGCCAGATTTTACTTGAACATTTTGAATAAAACAGAGCCAATTCTCAGTAACTTCAGTAATACATTTATGGTCCCCTAGTTTAGCCATTTTCCACGTTAGTAGTTCATCTTGTTTGATACTCTCTGTGCTTCTTGGACTATGTGTCTATTTTTCTTGCCAGATTAGGGTAGTTTTCAGTTATTTCTTCAAATAGTTTTTCAATTTCTTGCTCTCTCTCTTCTCCTTCTGGTACCCTTATGATGCAAATGTTACACTTGATGTTGCCCTATAGGTCCCTCAAACTATCCCAGTTTATTTTTTTTAATTTATTTTTGCTGTCTAATTGGGTATTTCCTGCTATCTTGTCTTCCAAATCACTGATTCATTTCTCTGCTTTATCTAACCTGCTATTAATCCTTTCTAGTGTATCCTTCATTGTGATTATTGTAGTCTTCATTTCTGACTCGTTATTTCTTTTATGATTTCTATGGGTGTTTTTTTTTTATGTTTACTATTTCTTTGTTGAAGTTCTCACTAAGTTGATCTACTCTTCCTCTAAGTTTGTTGAGCATCCTTGTAACCAATGTTTTGGCCCACACATAAAATACATTGCAACAGGTAATCACACACAAAAAAAATCTCATAATGTTTTAAGTAAATATACAATTTTGTGTTGGGCCGCATTCGTAACCATCCTGGGCCACATACGACCCGTGAGCCACAGGTTGGACACCTCTGATAGATGATATTATGCTAAGTGAAATAAGTCAGAAAAAATAAATACCATATAAATTTCAATTATCTGTGGATCCTAGAGAACAAAGTAAATGAACAAAAAGGAGAAGCAGATTCATAGATACAGAGAACAAACTGTTGGCTGCAAGATAGATAGGGTTGGGGCACTGGGTAAAAAAGAGGAAAAGATAAGGAAGTACAAATTGGTAGTTACAAAATGGTCATAAAGATGTAAAATACAGCATAGAGAATATAGTCAATAATATTATAATAACTATGCATGGTCTCAGGTGGGTACTAGACTTATTGGGAGGAACACTTCATAAATTATATAAATGTCTAACCACTATACTGAAAATAATATGAAATAATATTGAATGTCAATGTAATCGAAGGAAAAAGATTAGTGGCATTAAAAGAGAAAGCGTCCGCCCTCTCTCTTTCACTCTCTCCCCTTCTCGCTCTCCCCCTCACCCTTCCTTCCTCCAGGAGGACACAGCAAGCAAGAAGGTGGCTATCTGCAAGCCAGGAAGAGAGCCCTCACCAGACCCTGACCATGCTAGGACACAGATGTCAGACTTCCAACCTGTAGAAATGTGAGAAAATAAATTTCTGTTCTTAAAGTCACCATGTCTATGGTAGTTTGTTATTGTAGCCCTAGTTCACTAATACAGTTAGTCTTAGGAAGAGTTTTTCAAAGTCTATCAAGAAATTTGGGGGCTCAATATACTTTGTTGCATACCTCAAGTCAATTTAAAAGATGCTACAGACTCATTTTTATTGAGACCACTTAATCATAACTCACTGATTTTTTATTTTTAAAAGAACAAAGATGATGTGGAAGAAAATGAAAATTTGTTAAGGGGGAGACAATGCCTAGATTCTGGATTGAACTGACTAAAATCATTTGACATAACTGACGCTCAATTCCTCTTTTATAAAATGAAGGATTAAAATTTTAAATGATTCCAAAGCTTCCATCCGTCTACAGACACTCTCTAGATCTTTCAATCTAAGAAGATCTTTGAAATATTAGAGGAAAAGGAACAGATGTGTAATCAGTTAAGGTGAATGTGTAAAGAATTTTCCAGGCAAGAGGAAGTGATAACTACTTGCTACAAAGAGCATTCATTATAGGGCTCTCCGGAAGGAAGCTGAATTTTTCCTATTAAGAATTAAAGTTTCCTTGAGCGCAGGCTGGAAACCCAGCGGTCCCAGTTCAATTCCCAGTCAGGGCACATTCCTGGGTTGCAGGCCAGGTCCCCGTGAGGGCCATGTGAGAGGCAACCATACATTGCTGTTTCTCTCCCTCTCTTTCTCCCTCCCTTCCCTTCTCTCTAAAAATAAATTAAAAAAATAAAATCTTTAAAAAAAAAAAAAGAATTAAAGTTTCCTAAAAGTGAATATTCTTATTATTCGGGGCTCAAGTGTGAAAGGAAAAATTATAGTTACGGCCTTCAAGATGTAGTTTGTAATTTCCCCTTCTATCTAAAATGATCCATTCATTCAACATACACTACAGACTCACATACAAAGACAAATCAAGCTTGGTTTCACTCCTAGGTGTCTGGTAGGTCTCTATTAGTCAGTTTTTCTAGTGAACTCAGTCAAATATTAATACCTGTAGGGCTGTACTTTATGATATGCAATATAATCTTTCCATTTAATACAACAAAATGTACACACTGAGATGGAACGAGATCCTAGATTCAGGGATTTAGGAACAGCAAGCCACTCCCCTTGTTGGAGCTTCCACGGAATTTGATTCTCTTCTCTGTGACTGCATCTAGTTGTATTGTAACAGCCATTTAAGTCTGTTTAGATATCAGGGGGACACTAGGCAGAAAGACCCAGCATTACTTATGTTTCCCAGGAACTAGTGCCACATCTGATACAAAGCTGGTATTCAACACTACAGCTCCGGAATTGAGAAAAATTAACCTAGTTGAACAGGCTGAGGAGGCTCGGGTTCACAACTACTTGTCCAATGTCTCACAAACAGGTGTGACAAAGCCACAGCAAAGCCCCAGATCTCAGGCTCACAGCGCAGTTATTTTAACATTCCATAACTGCAGGTGAGGAACTAGTATCCCACTTTACCCGACTCTGTGCCAATTTGGGAGTAATCAGAAAGTCTGACAATATAGAGGAAAAAGCATAATTTAAAACAAGAGGAGATGGTGTAAAAAAGAAAGAAAACTAATTTAAATGGACATTTCTCCAAAGAAGATATACAAAATGCCAGGAAGCACATGAAAATATGTCCGACATCATTAGTCATCATGGATGACTAATGCAAATCAAAACCACAATGAGATATCACTTCACATCTAGTAGTGGCTATAATCTGGAAAACTGACAACAAGGTTATAATTATTTTTTTAAAGGCAGACAATAACAAGTGTTGACAAGGATTTTCAGAAATTGAAACTTTTATACATTGCTTGTGGGAATGTGAAATGGTGCTGTCACTTTGAAAAAGAGTTTGGCAATTCCTTAAACACTGAACATAGAGTTACCATATAATCCAGAAACTCCACTCCTAGGACCCAAAAGAAATAAAACACATGACTGCACAATACTTGCACATCAATGCTCCTAGCACATTCTCCATAATATCCAAATAATGGAAACAGCCGAAATGCCCATCAACTGATGAATGGATAAACAAAAATATGGCATATCCACACAATGGAGTATTATTTGGCAATAAAACGGTAGTATGAATACTGATACATACTACCACATGGATGAACATTGAAAATATTATATTAGGTGAAATACAGACAAAAAAGGGCCACATGTTGTATGATTTCATTCATATGAAATGCATTATTATAATAAAAGTAGATTAGTGGTTGGCAGGGTCTAGGAGGACAGAAGGGGAGTAACTGCTAATGGACATGGGTTTCTTTTGGGAATGATGAAATGTTATGGAATTAAAGAGTGGTGTTGCTTGCATAACTCTGTGAATATAAAAACAATCATTGAACCATAGACTTTGAAAGCATGAATTTTATGGTATGTGAATCATACTACAAAAAACTACAAAAAAAGAGGGAGAGAGAGAAAATAAAGGAAACTACATAAACTGGCCAAGCGTGGGCAAAGTAAATGTCTTTATAAAACAATATTTTAAATGGTGCTATGTAGAACCTATTGTGTCTCATGAGGGAGACTGAAGGAAACCAGTGTTTACTTAGAGCCTAGTTGTACCAAGTCCCAGAATAAGTATGTTTTCTGTTTTCTCATTAGTCTTTTGAGGAATCTATTAATCACTTTACAAATGAGGAAAACCAGTCTCAGAGAGGTTGAGTAATTTCCCCAAGATTACAAAGTAATGTAGGGCAGACCTAGAAATTCTGTTCAGATGTGCCTAGTTCCAAAGCATGTATTCTTTCCACTCTAGTACAGCACCTCCTTAGAAAGATTTCAAATTGCATACAATTTGGTTTCTTCCAAGTTCCTCCAGAAGTTGTGAGGAAAACTAGAACAAACATCATCAAAAGCCTATGCAAATGTTGGACAAAACTGGTAAGTCTAATGCACTCTGTTATTTGTCCCACTTGCCTCTCTGGCCACTTCCTTCACAACGACCAAAGTTGGGGAGAGAAGTTTACCCCAGAGTCCCTCCTATGCCTAGTGGATACTGTATCCCTGAAGGATGTCTAGTTCATCAATATAGTTCCCAAGCACTCAACTTTACTTTGAATTCAATAGAAGTTCAATGCATGATTAAGGTGGTTGAGAGAACAAACGTTTTTCTTCCTCTTAAAGTTCTCATAATCCACTGATGATCTAAGCCAAAGACACCATAAAGTGACCACTTTACCATTTCATGACCAGGTGCACCCCAAGAAACCTCATCTGCAGGAGAGTGTAGCTATGGACAGACTTGGTAGATGTGAGGCTTCTCCCCAGTCCTTCTTGTAAAGGGTTATAGACTGATGGCAGTGGCCATCTTCCCCATTTACAATAGGCTTATACTCTGTAGTCCTCTGGGGTAGAACGATGTGGCTTATTCTAGACAATAGGTTGAAAGTCAAAGGGACATGTTACCCCTTCATTGAGCATAATTGCTGATCTTGCACACAGCTTTCTCACTGCACTGTGGGCAGCAAGTTCTAAGACGGTACCTGCTCCATCAGGCACGTGAGAAATGTGGTACCGAGTTCTCAAGTGACCCACATGGATAGATCCTAAGTCACTAAAATTTTGAGTTTGTTTTTTGTTTTTATGGCATGACCTAGCCTGTCCTGACTGATTCAAGTCTCTAAAGTCAAGATATGTGAAAATAGTGAGAAGCACAATTTAACTGGAGCCACTTGACCACAAGAAACTGGAGGAGATAGGATCAGAAAGATAGTCTGGAGTCAAATAATATAAGGCCTTGAAACACAGACTAGTGTTGAAGTTACATGGAAGGAGGCAAGTACTACAGGAGAAAAAAGTTGTTATATTAACCCCAGAGAAACTACTGGCAGAAAAGAAACTAAAAGTAGAGGAATGCACAATCAGTACGGATCTCAAGGCTGGATGATATCTTCACTTTGAGATCCAAAAAGGTTTGAAAATAGATAAATAAGGTCAATATAGAGAGACCACTAGGCAGGAGATGCCAAAAGTCAATCTGAAAAGTACAAAAGCCCATGACTCAGAAAGGAGCTATATTAGTTTCCTACTGTTGCCATGTCAAATGACCTACAAATACAGCTGTTTAAAACAATACAGGTTTATTATCTTACAAATTTGTAAATCAAAAGTCTAACCTTGCCTGTGGTTCTATTTTCTTCATTAGTTTATTTTGTAAATGAACTAGATACATTAGGTTCCTCTTATAGGTGGGATCACATGGTATTTGTCTTTCACTGCCTGGTTTATATCACATAGCATAATATTCTCCAGTTCCATCCATGCTGTCGCAAAAGGTAGGAGTTCCTTCTTTCTTTCTGCTGTGTGGCATCCCACTGTGTACATTTAAGGGAAAGGGACTAGACAAAAAAACATGTATGAAAGGCCCAAGGACATGGACGATGTGTGAGAACTGACTGTAGGAGAGAGGGGTGGGAAGGCAAAGTGAGTAAAATGGGTCAACTGTAGTAAAATAATTTAAAGAATGAAAAATTTTTTAAAAATCTGAAAAAAAGTCTAACTTTGATTTCACTGTCTAAAGTCATGGTATCAGCAGGTCTGAATTCCTCTCTAGAGGCCCTAGGGGAGAATCCACTTCCTTGCTTTTCCCAGCCTAGAGGCTGCCTGCATTCCTTGGCACTTGGCTCTGTCCTGACATTTCTTTTATCATATCTATTTCTCTTAACAGAGCAAGGAAGGCTCTGTTTTTAAAGACTCATGATTAGATTGGGTCTGTCCAGATAATCCAAAATAATCCTAATCTCAACATACTTAACAATAATCACATCTGCAAAATTCCTGGTGCCACACAAGGTAACATATTGTCAGGATCTGAGAATTGGGACATAGCTATCTTTGGGAGGCCATTATTCTGCCCACTCCAGTAGCCAAGTAGTAAAAATGAGGAAGAGGGATGGTATCAAGAAACAGAGTGTGGTACTGGATAGAAGAATTGCTCCATTCTAATATTGTCTGTGTACAGTGGGTCCTGGCCTAAGGACCCTAAAGAGCAAATTCAATGGACTACATGAGAAGTGATCAGGGCTGTACTTTGCTAGTGATAAGGAATGGTGTATTGCAGACAGCCATGCCCATGATGCCCTGAGATTGAGATTAACCCTTTACATGTACAAAGTAGAGGGTCAATAAATACAGGCTGAATGAAAAATGGGTGAATGAAATGTTGACCACATAAATAAGACTTGACCATAGTCTGGATAAAGAAGGCAGAAGAGAGAAAAGGATAAAAAACAATTGATAGTCAATGAAGCAGCTAGGAGAGGTATAAGCCTAGACATTGAAGAAAACATGGAAGAGGATTACATAAAATTTCTTCCTACTTGTGCTCTGAAAATGTCATTATTTTTCAGACTTTAATTTCTTTTACAAAACTGAAGGAGTGAATGTACTAGTAAACAGACATAAGCCAAAGAAATGTAAGAAATTGTATTAATCAGATGTTTAGAAAAGAATTATTGGGAAAAATGTTTTTTAGGAACCCAAAAACTATATATACTATTTGTGAAAAGAATTACAGAAACTGCTAATTAAGTAGAATAATTTTAAAGGAGTTTTTATTTTTAAAGAAATCTAAAGATATGGAATCCTGTTTTGATTATGAAACAATGCTGTTGAACGTTTGTGCCTTAGATCTCTGTGGTGGAGGTAGTCTGCATCTGGGTCCACTGCCTCAGTGAGATGTAGTGAAAACTGAAAACTATAACAATCACAACCCCCATGGGCAACACCTGATTAAATTTCTTTCTGGCTTTTGCACAATGGTGGCAATGGCTGTAATCCAGAACATAAATAAAAACTCATATGGAAGCAACAAACACATTAAAAACACACACACACATTATTCCCCAGCCCAAAGAACTTTTAGTCTAAGACTTTGTCTGTGACTTATTTATATTACTGAGTAACTCTACCCACTGAACATAAGGCACAGATGACTACAAAAAGGCAGCATTTACATAGTATAATGATTCCCATATATGGGCAATAGATGTGCATGCCAAGAAGTTTGGCAATTCCTTTTTGGAAATTGACTTAATAAGGTGGTGACAAGTAAAGTGTGTACACTGTCAGTTCCATGATAACCCAGACATTTCTATCCTCATCTCTGGAAAATCAAGCCATTTATTCTCCATTAAGCAATGTGCTTTAAAGTAACATGTATATAGTGAGCAAACTGACACAGTTGAATTTGCTTAAAAACAGTCCCATGATATAAACAGAAACCAGAGCTATAACCACTACTAATGCAAAAGCAGGAGGGGTGGGGGCAATAATAGGTGATGAGAACGACACAAGTCTTAAACCTCTTGCTTCTTGAAGCTTACTCTAGGGGCTTGACAAACTGATAAACAAGGACCAGAAAGAATCAGTTCGGTCTGCCACTTGAATTATGGGTTCTTTCAGATATCCGTGTCGATTATCCTACTAATATAGATTTTCTCTGGTTAATTTTAAACTTATGCTGATTTTCCCTGCCACTCAGTATATTCTTGTTGACTGTGCGTCTGTGTATGAGTGTTGCTTACCAAG
The DNA here is from genome assembly GCA_004026765.1 of Micronycteris hirsuta. Classification (NCBI taxonomy): domain Eukaryota; kingdom Metazoa; phylum Chordata; class Mammalia; order Chiroptera; family Phyllostomidae; genus Micronycteris; species Micronycteris hirsuta. The sequence continues at coordinate 66,724 of PVJI01004643.1, read as the reverse complement.
GAGCACTGCCCATCCAGGAGATAAAACAAGACTTGAAATTCCCATTGAGTCTTTTTACTTCTTTGGCAAAATCTAAAGGGGTTGCATAGTTGGAAATTTTATAGATAGTGAATAAGAACTGATCCAATACTATGGAAAAGTTAACAAGTATATGTCAGTATATAATACATATAAGATGCAAACATGAGAGCTTACCACCAATATGTCTAGCACAACTAATAAGGGCAGCTAGAGTCATACCCTCCATGCACTCCTGTTTTCCTTCTAGGTCTACTTCCAAGACTATTTCAGTTTGCATACAGACGCAGTTCGGGTATGACGTTTTGTCTCTTCATCCTGGATAACTTCTTGGACTCAACACAGTACCCTGAGTTCCATCCTGCCTGTCCCCACCAGACTTGGTATTCTTACTTGGAGCCCTTGTCATTTTTATTCATCAATCTATATTTTCCCATATCGATTGCACATGACTCCATTTTCCAGGCATCATGATAGGCACAGAAACTGTATTGGAGACCAGGAGAGATGTCTGACTCAACTTTCCTTACCATATCAAGACTAAGCCTGATTCCTCCAGCTATACCCCCTCGATCTTGAATAGTTCAGTGCCCCAAGAGGGTGCCTTGCCCCACTAACCTAGCCCTGATCATAGACAAGCATCCCAGTCAAGCTGACCCTGACCCACTCAGAGAAAGTAGCTTCATGTTAGTATCAAATAAGGAAAATAAAAAACAGTAATAGAACTTTAGTGCAAACTACACCTGTCAAGAATACATGAATTGGGAATAGATGGAAGTTTCCAAACTATTCCAAATGAGTTGTCTAAGCTCATAACATCTACCAAATCTGTATAAAATTCTCTGCTATAAATGAGGTGCTTTGTTTGGATTTCAAATTTTCCCCCCAATTTCCTCTCAGTTCTATTATGGTCTAATATTGAGTCAATCTATTTCACACAGGCAAATTCACTTGGAAAACTGAGTCAAATTACCTCAAGTGTATCTCTCTCCACATGAGACAGTACCTCAAATCATGTGGGTATCACCACATAAAGTAGAACATTTTCCTCTAGTCAGAGTGCTGAAAAGGAGAAAAACATTTGCCAAAAAAAAAGGGGGGGGTAACTTTACTCTTTATAACTACAAGGATTCTCTACATGTGGACCTGTGTTCTCTTTACCCCAATGCAACTCAATAATTCTCTGACAACTAAGACAGAACTATTAGGATAAGCGTCTCTTTTCTCAGCTACTAGATAGTAAAGTAATACTTGCCTGACACTAATCATAGCTAATGAAAATGAAATGAGATAACATATGTGGAAATGTTTGGGGGCTTTTTTGGGGTTTTGTTTTGTTGTTGTTGTTGTTGTTTAAAAGGAAAGGAATTATTTATTTACAAGTTATACAGACTTAGAGCAGCGACTTAATGTCTTCATTAAAATACTAAAGTCCTTTAGAATACCCACAGACACACACAGTCTTTCCTTCTCCCCTCTGCCCAGTCCAGGGTACCGTATCTCAGGAAAAAGAAGTAGAAGTCCGTGATTCAGGCAGCCCCTCAGTTCCGGCACCATCTGCTGTGTTGCTGCTGCGATCTCTGCATGGTCCCAACCTCTTCCAAAGTCGAGTGGTGCTTCCTCGCTAAAGCTGCATGGTTCTTCTTTGCTAAAGCAGCGTGGTTCCTCTCCTGCCACAGCCGAGGGGTCCCCACTCCTCCAGAGCCTCATGGTCCTGCCCTTTCTTCCCACATCTCTCCTGCATTCTTCCAAACTGCTAAGACAGAGCTCTGCATTGCTGCTACATCTTGCTTCCCAGCTTCCTAAGCTGCATGGGAAAGGGAGCCCCAAGCCATGTCGTTCTCCTTCTCTCACCAAAACCATGTGGTCCTGCCTGGAAATGTTTTGAAAGGCCTCAAATGCTATCTGTACTTAAGAGGCAGTGGTGATATTGGTATTAGTGGTGGTCCTAGGGTGGGGGTGTGGCAATTCTCTGAAAAGGTTTCCCAATTTAGAGCCTGCAGAACACAAGTTCTGTGAAAAGTGGCTTGGAGAGATGACTCATTGTGGGGTTGGTTCTGTAGTCAAATAATCTTAGAAAACATCAGGTATAATACCTCTACCTTTCAGAACTTGAAAGGCACATAAGCCATTCGAAGCTTGTAGCCCTGTAATAAAGAAATCTGTCTAATTTCAATAATGCAGAATTTCTGACACACAGATTAGAAGTATATCTGCTTTATAATACCCATTTATATTCCATTGCACTAGAGCCCCCTTTAGCATTACTATTCAGACAGAACAGTTAGATGCTCACCTAATGCTCATTGTACAATAATATGCTAACTCCTTCCCCTCGTAAGATCCCAGATTCTTGCCTATACTAACATCATGAAAAGTGGGATTCTCAATTTATGAGTAAAACCAGTGATCTTCAATCCCCTTCAAAATTAAGACCCAGATTTGGGACCTAAAAATTATGTCCCAGATACTTACCATTTACCATTTTTCATACCTAGGTTTATACATACTTTTGTCATAGAAAGAATATTCAAACAAAAATACATTGGTGGATTTTAAAGACATGTAGTCTTCAGTGTCTCAAAATGGAAATAAACTGTGTTTATTATTGAGGTTAGCCCTGTGCTAGTTGTTTGAGCAACACAATTTCCTGCTTTCAAGGAACTCACAGTATTTCTGACTTTTCAGTTCAAGAAATTAATAACCTAGAAGGCAGAAGTGAGGACAAGATAACAAGCACTATAACAAGACAAGCGTAGACAAGGACTTTATCTGTCCTTCCATTCTGAATGAAAGCTTTGCTGGATAGAGTATTCTTGGATGTAGGTCCTTGCCTTTCATGACTTTGAATACTTCTTTCCAGCCCCTTCTTGCCTACAAGGTTACTTTTGAGAAATCAGCTGACAGTCTTATGGGAACTACTTTGTGGGTAACAGTCCCCTTTTCTCTTGATGCTTCTAAGATTCTCTCCTTATTTTTAATCTTGGGTAATGTCATTATGATGTGTCTTGGTGTGCTCCTCTTTGGGTCCAAATTTTTTGGGACTCTCTGAGCTTCCTGGACTTCCTGGAAGTCTATTTCCTTTGCCAGATTGGAGAAGTTCTCTTTCATTATTTGTTCAAATAAGTTTTCAATCCCTTGGTCTTCCTCTTCTCCTTCTGGCATCCCTATGACTCTGATGTTGGAATGTTTAAAGATATCCTGGAGGTTCCTAAGCCTGTCCTCATTTTTTCTAAATTCTTGTTTCTTCATTCTTTTCTGGATGAATGTTTTTTTCTTCCTTCTGGTCCACACCGTTGATTTGAGTCCCCATTTCCTTCCCATCTGTATTGGTTCCCTGCACATTTCCCCTCATTTCATTTAGTGTATCCTTCATTTTTTCATCTAATTTGCAACCAAATTCAATCAATTCTGTGAGCATCCTGATTACCAGTATTTTGAACTGTGCATCTGACAGGCTGGCTATCTCTTCATGGCTTAGTTCTATTTTTTCCTGGATTTTTGATCTGCTCTTTCATTTGGGCCATTTTTTTCTTTTTTTCTCTCGGCACACCTGTTCTGTATAAGGGGGTGTTCACCAGGGCAGGGTAATCTACATCACTTCATTGTGATGCTGTATGTGGGGGAGGGCTCTGAGAGGGCACAATGGTGCCTGCTCTACTCTCTGCCAGCTTTCAGTCACTTCCCCGGCCACCCACAAGCAAATTGGGCCCCTCTGGTGCTGATTCCCACACAGGCGTGCTTGTTCTAGGTCCCTGTGGGTCTCTCCAACAAACTCCCTGTGAGGCTGGGAGTCCCTCCTGCTGCCACCTCAACCCCCACAGGTGTTTTCAATCGGTGGTCTGAGGCTTTATTTCCCTGTGCTGGAGCACTGGGCTGCGTGGTCTGCTCTGCTCCTCAGCTCTTTTCTCCCAGTTTATCTCAGCATGAATGCAGGACCGTCTACTCCACCTGCATCGGTCCCCCCAGCCTGTTTCAGTGTTGCGTGCCCAGCTTCACAAACCTCTGTCTCACCGTGCCCGGCTCTGCCCCACTTACTGGTCTGGATGAACGTGTCTTTAACTCTTTGGTTGTCGGACTTCCATGAAGTTCAATTATCTGTCAGTTCTGGTTGTTTTTTTGTTTTTAAATTGTTGTTGTTCATCTTTTTGTTGTGCAAGGAGGAACAGCGTGTCTGCCTATGCCTCCATCTTGGCCAGAAGTTCTGTGTTGTCTTTCTTTCCCAGTTGTTTACCCCGGCTTATCCACACGTGAATGTGGGATCACCTGGTCTGCAAGCCACCATCTCGTCCAGCCAGGTCTGTCACCTTGCATCACATTCTCTCTGCTCCTTTTCCCAGTCTGGATGAATTTTCTTCTTTAACTCCTTGGTTGTTGGACTTCCATACAGTTCAGTTTTTCTGGAAGCTCTGGTTGTTTTGGGTTTTTCAACTGGTTGTTGTCCTTCTTTTGGTTGTGGGAGGAGGCAAAGTTTATCTACCTATACTTCCATCTTGACCTGAAGTCTGGAGAAACCCATCTTATCCTGAACAGTATTCTTCCTATCCATGTGGCCAGATGAGATCCCAGTACCCAGCTGAAACTCTGTAATAATAAATCCAGCATCAAAAGTCTAATAAAATTGAAAGCTCCAGAAAGGATGCAGAATATACACAAGATAAAATTAATTTGAAAACTAATAAGATGAAGAAATTAGAACATGAAAGAAATAAGGATAGGAAAAATAAGATGAAACCAAGATCGAGTGACTTGAACTCCTTCTCTAAAATCCAATGGGACCAAAACTATAAGTAGCAACTTAAAAGAATTTCATGGTATATGACCGGTTTTTCAATTTAGGTCTCACTTCTTAACAGGACACTTCTTTTCCCACTCCTTTACTTAATGACCTAAAGCTTCATTAAACCACATGTCAAAAGCTATGATGATTTTTAAGATTGTCTTGCAAATACACTACCCTATTTCCTTTAGATGGAGTGAAACTCCAAGAGTATGACTTTCTTCCTAGGAAAACAGGTAGGCTGCCAGAGATGAAGATATCTGGTATTGACCCACTGAGTATTCTCACAAGACCATAGGGTGAGTCTAAGCAGAAATGACAAGGGCAGACATGCCATTGTACGTCTAATGGGTAGACAACCATTATACATCTACGTTTAGGAAATAAATTTATGAATAATATAGAAGCCAAGGTATGTGGGAATTTTCACCTTGTTGTCATGGAAGCTCTTTAAGAATATCTCAGAAAATGTTTTCCCTTTCAAGGAAATATTTGGAAATTCAACACCATGAAATAATATCCAGCTATCACAAAAGGTCCAAATATGAGTGACTCCAGTTCTCAAGTGCCCTCAGCATTATATATAGTCTATTGTTCATTTATTTCCTCAATCAAAACTCTTAGTATGTGATGGTGTAAACCAGAAGAGTGTATTTGGGCCCTTTTCATTCCAAAGCAATATTTAAACACATCTGCTCAAACAACGCTTGCACCTCGACCGACTCACCAGGAAGGCTCAGCTTGCAGGCCAACATGCAGAGTGATCCTTCTGATCCCCAACCAAAAACATAAAGTGCATCATTGTATTTTCCCCCAACAAGCACAGAGAAGGGAGAGACTTTGTGTGTATGTGTGTTTCTTGATGTTGTTCTCTGATTTTCACCTCATATCCTGTGTGACCACCTCAAAGCTCCCTTCAATGAGCAAGGACCTTTATTTAACTCCCATAGTTCCCAGTACTTACCTCAACCACAGAATTTACCATGTTTGAATGAAAATGATCTACTTATCATTCTTTATCCCCTAAAAGACTGTTTAAATTCCTCAAAAATGGGAACCAAGCTATACAGGTCTTTGAGCCCAGTTTTTACAAGCCTGCCAGAAACATAGTAGAACTCTAAATGTGTTTTTGAGCCAAATAATGTAAAAGGGGCTGGAAATAAAGAAAGTTACAAGAATATTTAATGGTTTCTGTTTAAAAATCCACAAATATATACTGACTACTTTCTCTATGGCAAGCCTAATACCAGGCATTCAAGGAAAGAGCAATAAAGTTGAGAAGAGGTGAATATCTGTATAAAACAGTAAACAGTTAAAAAATGTCACAAGAGAAGTATCAATTTCCCTGGGAGAGTCAGAAAGAAGATCAGAAAGCATTCCCTGAAGAAGGTGGTATTGAAGAAACAAAGGATTGGAGCAGGCAGACCCGGTGTGGGAGCTCCACCCACCACCCCACAGATGAAAAGTCAAGGGTACGATGAACAACAAATTGTTTCCCCCTGACTGAGTCATAGGGTATAGAAATGAGATTGGAAATAAAAACTAGGCTGCCATCCTGGAGAGGGGACTTGAATGCCAGAATACCAATTCAGATTTTTCTATAAATAGTGTGGTGTCATCAAAGGTGTCTAAATAAAAGTGTGACATAATCATTGCTGGGGTTAGGGTGATTGCTTGGGGGGGCAACATGCAAGGAGATTTGGGGACAGGACAAACATGCCTATAAATACATGCTAGTCTAAGGCCAGAACACCTTTTAGATGTCTCATCTCACACAAACAATTGTGCCTGTGAAGTTCAAGTTCTTCAATGAAGATTCTAAGTTCCATAAGCTATATTCCTGAGCAGGAAATATGGTATTTATTAAAACTGAACATGGGGTTAATATTAATAAGAACATAAGAGAGTAAATCACAATTAGAAAGAATGGGAAGTCAAAGATAAAGCAGGATTAAGAATTATTCGACAAGCAAAGTCTAGAATCAAGACAATTTCCATATTGATAGGGTCTAAGTGGCATACAGCAAAGGTGAACTGTATTTCTCTAGTACACTGGAAGGCCTTTTCTTCCACTCCTGAAGAGAAAAAAATCCCTGGTTTATATTTCTCCCTCTTCATTGTACTACCACCAGGAAAGAATTCCTACAATGAATTTTTTAAGGTACAGAAAAAGAATGGAGTGACTTTAGGGGCCATTGGTATGGGCAGGGTGAGAGCTGGACAAAAAGAGAATCTAGTAAAAGTCTAATCGTTTGAGAAACTAAAAAGAGTTACAATAATTTAATCTATATCAAAAAAATACAACCCAATTTTTCCTAATTAAAAAAAATAAAAAGGTGAGGCACTAGGGAGATGAAGAATTTTCAGTGGAAATAGAGTACAGAGCTTCTTAGGACATCAATCAACTAGTTTGGACATGTCAAAAATAGAATTTTCAGAAACCAGGGATTTGGATGGTATGTTTCCATTTCCAACAATCAAAAGGAAAATTACTACTGATTCAGAAGAAGAGAATTAAAAGGCTTCAAGGTTTAGAGCCCAGGGACTAAATCTGGGGGACTTCTGCTAAATTCTGAGACTTAGAGAGACGATTGTGACAGGTAAGTGACAATGGCACACTCTACCTTTTGGGATTCTGTATCCAGAACACAGTCAAGGCTTAATGTTGGGGTTAATCCCTTTGTAGCAAACACTGGACTAATGCGACTGAGCACAAGTATCATTGAACGTTGGGTTGACTTCCTGGGGATGCTGAATGGAAGGAACATCCACTGATTAGCACACAGCAGGCATCTGAAAGGTGGAAATAACTTTAAAGAGTGTCTGGTTATGCCTCATTATATTACAAACAGACACGGAATCCAAAAAGCATAAAATGTCTGCCCCAAGTTTTCATGGGTAGTTAGTGGCCGAGCTGGGACTAGACTGCAGTTTTCCTGACTGTGTCCAGTGCCCTTTATAAAACCAGTGGGAGCTGTGAGGCAATCATCTGTAGGATCACCTGCGTCAGTCAGTTCTCTACCATCTGGCCTAATAGGAAAACAGTGACTCACAGAATCCAACGTTCCTTTGGAATGCAGGAGAGGTGTGCCTTTCTGCTGTGCTGTGAGCCTTTTCAACTTTTGTAAATAAAACCCTATTTTAAATACCCTGAGAGAGCTAGCAATTTTAAGTGCCTTGCAGGCCAAGGTCATATTTGGTGATACTTAGCCCAAACTTAAGCTGACTGATGGGGTCACTGATTTGATAGATGGAGAGGATTTAGGTACTTCGAACTTCAAATAGTCAGTGACTTTTTTTTTTTTTTTGTACATAGACCAAAAGCCCTGTTCATTTGCATTCTGAAGCACTTAGGAGTGGCAGGAAGAATAGGAGATTGAAATTTGCCAAGGGTAACACATATAAAACGACTGAAAGTTGGCTGTTTGAAAATGTGAAGGTAAAGCTTTCAAAGCCAGACTCCCTTGTTTTCTAATCCAAGAACCCTTGGAAACTCAAGAATCTCATACATCCGACCTAGTATCTGGGGATGGATACTTTTTGATAACTTTAAGGCTATAACAGGTGAAGAGACTGGGTCCTCTGACACTCAGAGCAGACACCACCCTTCATATTAACTGCATCTGTCATCCTGGCCACACCCTGGGAGAGCCCTGCCTTCCTCTCCTTACAACCATGCAGGGCACGACACGAACACTCTGGGCTACAGCCACCTTTATTTCTGCCACCTCACACAGGCCTCCAAGTCTGTGGGGCAAAGACACTTAGTTTTCTCTATTTCTAACTATGGCAATATCCCTGAACAACCAGCAAGCATTTATCTGCAAGACTGCTATAAAGACACTATTCAAAGAAAAGTGAAATCTTAATAATACGCCATTTCCTTCATATCATTCTTCTGCTCAAAATTCTTCAATGACTCCTCATTGCCTACATTATTCAGTTCAGACAACTGAGGTGACATTTAAGACCTTCCACAAGCTGACCCCATCTCTCCTTTCCTGTCTCTGAGCCTCACTGTTCTGCTACATAGGCCCTTCCCTTCAGTTATGCTGGCCAATTCACCACCCTCCAACTATTCATGTATTTTTCCCAGCTGAATGCATTCCCTCCTTGCCTACTGCTCATCGCCCATCTATGCAAATGCTATTTTGCATGTGCAGCTCAAATACCACCTCCTCTCTGAAGCCTCTTTGCTACCCAATGACCAGGATTTCAGGCTTTTTTTTTTTCTCCATGAGAACAGATCTACGTTCTTGTTTTCCTCTGCTTTAAATACCCCACACCATCTGGTGCCCATTCTTAACAAATATTTGTTAATTAATGAACTCTAATTAAGCCAAAAAAAGTTTCCATTTTCAAAGCTCTCTAAAATAAGGTAATCATTTGTAGCTGTTATTATATCCACACAATGGTAACTTCAGAGTATCTAGTATGTTGTCATTGGATTCCTTTCTCTCCATGGAAGACCAAAGTAGGTCATTTCAAACCTCAGTCACTTTCAGAGAGATTCTAGAAGGGCACACTAAGAGTCAGAAACAGATCATATTCCTGGATTCTTGACTCGTTATCCAGGTCTGCTACTGAATTAGATTCAGGCAAATGTGAACTGGAGAAATGAACTAATTAGCTCCATCCAAACAAAATGAATGGAGCTCTTTTGTTACATTGGCTGGATATTCAGGTTTGAAAGGAGGGACTAAAGGAGGAAAAGGAAGCAAAATACATCCATCCATTGCCTTTCTTTCAAATGTGCTTTTCTTGCCTTTTCTGTTTCTATTTTTCGCCACCATGTGATGGCACTGTAATGTTTGGGAGGCAATTAAATCAGGACTGAAAAGATGATTTGCCACAATTTGATGAGAATATCTACTAACATGTTTATCACCAAAATGCTCCTCTAACTGGGTCCTCTTTAGTTCGTCCAGAACATATGTCTTTGCTAAATTAAAAAGTGGTACCCTGCCTGTAAAATCACATCTGATTTCAGGGGTCTGCCCCAGAATAGTCAATGTAATCCCATTTCTAGGTTCAGTAACAGGGGTTATTCATTTCATAGACTTCATGTATGGGCCTGGCCACATTCTGAAAGACAAACATACTATTTGGAAAGAGGAAAACTGAGTTATGGAGGATAAGAGGAGAGAAAAACCAAATAGCAAATGGGCAGGAAAGCTAATGTGAAAGTTCTAGCTTTCTAAGCATTCATTAATTCTTTTATTCATTCACTAAACTAATAAATACTCATCATTTCCTGTGACACTGTTCAACAGTGTCATTTATTCAGTCAGATTATACTATCAATTAAGTACTTATTTTCTGCTAGCTAGTTAACCACTAGATATAACTTCAAACAAACTCCAAAAAGTTACTGAATATGATTTGAATAGGAGGCACAGAAGTAAAAAATTATACATATTAAGAAAAATAATGAATGTCAAAAATTGTAACATTGGATAATTGTACTAACTGCAAATTAGTTTATAATAAAGATCTTGAAGTTTTCCTCTCATATATCATTAATCGTCCTTCATCTCCAGGCACATGGGGTAGTGGTTGTTGTTTCCCAGGTGTATCCAATTGAGAATAAGCTCAGTTACAAAGGAAGTAATTGAGGCTTTAGTCTCTAGAGGCAGACATATAGAAATACGAATATGTAAAAAAAACTAAGTCTAATGTAAACTTAGCCCACATGGCATGTAGTATTATTATTATACAAATGCCACTATTGGGTATTTTCTTAATTGATTTCTTTAAAATCCTTTTTTATAGTTGCGGACTACTGTAGACCAATGGTTCTTAAAGGAAAAGGGAATTTTGACACCCCCCTCCCCCAGGGACATTTATCTAAGTGTAGGGACATTTTTGATTTTCACCTCTTGGGGGGGCGGGGGGTGGGGGGAGTGCTACTGGCATCTGGTGGGTAGAAGCCAGAGATGCTGCTCAACACTCCACCCTTCGCAGAAGAGACCCGGCCAACTAAGAATTGTCTGACCCAGGACACCAACACTACCCACCTGGGGAAACCCTGCTCTTGGCCATCGGCTCTCATTGTCTCGGAGCCTGGTAACCTCCAAAGACATCGGGGTCTAACTTGAGGCGAGGCTACGCGCCCCACGTGCAGGCCAGGTGCAGAGCACACACGCTGTGCAAACTCACTAGCTCTGGCTCCCCCTCTGGTTAGTTTCAGCTAGTCCCTTCACCCCTTTGAGAGTCCCTTCTTTAAAAAAATCTACACAATAACGGATCATACTTACCTCATAAGGTTGTGGTGAACACTAAGTCGTTATATATACCTTTATATCAAGGGATATGTAGTCACATATAGTTTTTTATAGTTATACATAGTTTTATATAGGTATATATGGTTAAATATAAATATACTCAGTAAAAATTCCCTTATTTTCCACCCACCCATTCCCCAGCCCCTCACGACCCCTATCAGTAACCCCATCCCCAAGGCTCAGGTTCTCTCTTTTAAAATACTTTAATTCCTTTCGTAGCAAAAATTAAGCTTGGGCTGGTAAGTGAGGCACACTCAGAAGCTAAAGGAGCTTGTTTTTCTTTCTCTGAAAGCATTTGTTAAGAATTTCTGCCCGATCCTTCAGCCTCTTGTTGGTTGAATCCTCTCTTAATGTTTAAGACACACACACAGAGAACTATGGCACCAAGACATTTTCCAATGGTTAGGAATGAGAGTTTTTTACATACCGAAAATAACCAGAGGGCAGAGAGCCCTGAAATCCTGTTACATAAGCAGATCTTGGAGGACCGAGGCTGGTTTTTAGGTTCCTTTCTCCACAAGCCAATCTCTGCTGATCCTCCCCAACTTTTGCTGGATTTACCTTAGTGCTGCAGAAGTCTCAAGAGGGGCCCCTGGATGCTGCACACTACGGGCAGCAGGAGAACTTTCTTGTAAACTAAGCACGTCGGGGATGAGGAGTGAAGGGGCTGGGTTTTCCTGGCGGGCGGTGGGCCGCCGGGCCGGGGGCGCAGGGGGCGCAGGGGGCGGCCTCGACCGTCGCGCGGGTGAAGGTCCGCCGCCCGCGCTCCGGCGGCTCCGCGTCGCGCCCGCCCCGCTTCCCCTCCTGGGCCGGGCTTGGGAACGCTTCAGTTTGCCTGAACCGTTATTTAGCTTTTCGAATCCACAGAGAACACCTTCAGTGATGGCAGTCACCCTCACCCCCACCTCGCCCCATCAAAACGAAAAACAATTCAGTTCCCCCTTCCTTCCAATCTTGCGTGTTTGGTGTTTCCTGTCTCCTGTTAATTTTCTCCGCAACCTTTTCTCCACATGTGGTCTACATCCCTTTCTGCATTTCTCTTCGTTGTTTTCCTTCTTCCTTCCTCTCCGCTGTCCACTCCTCCCTCCGCTCCTACATGCCCTCCCCCTCCCCCATCTGTCCTCCTCCTCTCGGGCTCCTTGCTCTGCCCTCTCCGCCCCTCCCCAGAGAAGGGTGTCCAGCTCCTCCCGGGGCTGCCCGCCCGCGGCTCCTTCCCTGCCCACCTACTATGAAGAGCGACTCCTCCCACCTGCCCATAAAAGCCAAGTGCATGTTACCAGCACCGGATCAGAGCCCTTTCCTGGTCGTCTCCTGTGGGCGCCCCCAGCCTCTCTCCTGGACCTTACGTGCTCAAGGTAAGATAACACTTCTGCAGGCATCTGACCTACTAGGGGTTTCAGCTGGGAGGAAGTCTCCTCCGGTCAGCACACGTACTGTTTGGTGAGAGCTGATTCTTAGGGATGCCAGATCAGCTGCTCCCTTAACTAGCAACTGGTTTGAAAACAAACTTCTGTTTGAACGGTAAAATAAAAGTTCATTTGGGGCAGAAACAGAAGCATAAATATTGCAAAAACCTTTTCTCTTCTTAAATCACTTTTCCTCTGCTGCTGACTGTTACTGAGGTTAAAATGTATCTGTTTGGGGTGTTTTGCTGACATTTTTCATTGTAAAATATCTCACGTATCAGTGGGGGCAAGGAAAACTTTGTCCCATTGTCAAAAATGTGCTTTAAAAGAACACAATTAGTTTCCTAAAAATAGCACAGTCAAAAGGTCTGCTAACAATTTTGCGATGTTTTCCAAAACCCCAAGACAGCTTCTGTGAGTCCTTTAAAAAAAATATCTTTCCAGGTTTAAGTGCTTGGAAAAAATGATTATGTGAATGGGTACCCTTTCCACTGAGATGGTAATCAGGTAGCTGGTAGATAGGAGAGAACAAATCCAAGTTTACAAGCTGTGGCAGAATGTGCTCACAAAGCTATCTTTTTAAGACACCCTAAAATGAGAATTAGATTGGAAGAAAGTTTATAAAAGGACTTCATGAATTTCTATACACACACCTAAACATAAAGCATTTCAATATGTTTCACGGTAGAGAAAAATACAGGCCAGATTATACAGTATTCCTGTATAGACCAGACAGCTATGAAGAAAGGTCAGCTGGAAGGCTTTGGAGGTTTGACCCCTGCTTGCGACCCTCTTTGCCCTCGTCTAGTAAATTAATATCGACCTGATTGGCATCCGATTCTCACAGAGATATCCAGTGGTTAAGCTACACTCATTTTTAAAGACTAATGTCTTCTTATTTCTGAGGTCTGAGAAGGAGCATTGTGCACCTGTGGAAGGAAAAACATATTCCACTGCTACTTCTGTAAAATCAGACACTTGGTCCATGAAGTTTGCCATCAAACTCTGTGGGCTGTGTGGGATGAAACTCTCTCATGTGGGAGAAAAACCCTCTTCCAATGTTTCCTCCAGGGAATTGCACAAGCCCGCTTACAGACGGCAAATCAAAGCTGGCAGTCAGGAAACCAAACCACTATTTCAGCTCTTAAGGTTCTTAAAGTAAGAGAGGAAAAGTTTCACTTCTTCTTTTTTTTTTTTTTTTTTTTGGTTTGTTTATATTGTTTAACTTGAAAAGGAAAAACTCACAAAAGCTGTAAAAAATGCTCCACTATTAAAGAGAGTAGAATCATTAGAAGTTTAACTGAGGGTCTTCCAAACTTATTCTCCTTATGGTTTGCATATCAAAAGAAATAATAAAGATTTTAAAATTCTGTTTGGCATGGAGGGGATTCAATGCTATTATTCAAATGAAAGAGTTATATGTAAAGCTTTCTGTCATGTGAAATTTTGTTTCATTGGAAAAAATTATTGCAAGGAGTGCGGTTTCCTTTAAGAAAATGATATAAAATTACTATTGGCCAAGATAATATGTGACCTGGGCATATTGAAATAGCTTTTATCTCGAGCCACAGTGCAGACAGCTTGCTTCATATCTGATGTGAGTGAGTGATCAACCGTGACAAGAGCACAGGTATGGGACAAGGCCAAACCAAGCGTGTGGTATGTCCAAGTTCATTCTTCTTTTATGGTAGTGCCGGATTCACGCCCATCATCACAAGGGTGAAATACACTGCTTCATTCAGCAGATCCCCTTGAGAGAAGTTATCTTTTCTGGGAGGAGCAAAAAAAAAAATAGTCTCCCAGTGTAAAAGAGCTCCCTGTTGTTCCTAAGTTTGGAGATGCAAAGTGTTCTCCCAGGGTTTGCTTCTGCTTTTCCTGGCAGTTGACCCACTCTACGGGCTCTGAAACATTTAACAGGAACTGCCTTCCCCACGTGCCATCAAGTTCAACGCCCTGAATAACTGGGCAAGAGTATTCTAGATTGCTCATGATCGAACTTCCACAGGGGCCTTTACCAGACGCTTAAAGTGATTCTTCCTTCAGGCAAGACAATACTTCCCTTAAATGTTTTAAAAACTAATCAGTGGTGGGATTTCATGTAGTTACTCCTGTGTCTCCCCTTTTGCACAAGATGTGGAGATATAATGTGAGCCTCCTCTTTAAGCCATTGTATGGCTACCCCCAGATTGGGTTCATCACCATATAGCTATGCACCATTATTTCAGCAGGCTTTCAATGACTTCTTTAATGTTTTCCAGGAAAGAAAAGGTGAGTGGCCACTGGGCTCACTAGAGCAGGGAGGGTAGTCTGCTCATTTTAAGGGCCTGCTACACCTAGAGAAACATACATTTTAGATTTTCTACTGCTCTCAAAGTTACAAAATCATGTTCCTTTCATCATCAGAAAGTATATCCCACTGTTTTTTAATTTGTGATTCAACATCAAGGAGAGGAGAATGGGAATAAGTAGAAAATTGTGAGGGAAGCTGAGAGGAATCGCTCCTAGGACGTGCCCCAGGAGAATAGAAAGATCAGAATCTCTGTTACAAGTGCAACTTCTTTTTGCCATTATTTATGTGGGGTATGAGGAAATGAGGAAGAACAAAAATCCATATGTGCTCTTGTTTTTCTTTCTTAAACCAATGAGAGTATTTCCAATAAAAAGTTAAGATGCAGCTCTACTGTACCCTTCTCTAACAGAAGAGAACAGCTCAATTCTAAAGACCAGAAAGATTGCAGGTCTGCCCCACATTAAAACCCACACAATTTTACCAATTATAATTTTAAAAGCTATATCATAGGTATAAAAACCCTCAGAACATACTGTTAACTGATGGGTGATTTACATTAATAAAACAACCCTAACTCTCCTGAAGGACCCAGTGCTGGGTGATTACTTGAAATTTAGGAGCAGCGTTTTACTCCTTACCCATGGTCATCCACTTTGGTATGGCAATCTGCAGAGTGATTGAGTTGCAGCCATATTTTTCAACCGTCGGTCCTCAAGTGACCCTCTGAGAACTAGGTCTTTCTTCTTGACGAGGCTTTCTCTACCACCAGGCCCCCATAAACACTAACATACATAATTTAAAGGAGCTACAGATCTTGAGAATAGAGTGCAATCTTCTCTTTGAAGAGGTACCTTGTTCCAACTATCGAGTGAAAAGAAAAACAAAAGAAGAGGAAAGGAAGAGGTTAATGGGAGAACGATGCCCTTTGGAATTTAGAGACTCTTTCTCTTTAGCTTTATGTGAAAAGGACCCCTTACTAACCCAAAGCATCTGGAATTTTGTTTAAAGGACCAACTCACAAACTGTTGCAAAATAGTAAGGACATAAGGAAAAAGATCTTCCAATGACCTGACAGTCATTAACAGCAGTTTACACCCTAACAGTAGGAAATTAGAGCTCTGCTGAACTTCCCATTTTTAGAGAGACAAGGAGTAAAGAGTGAGAGAATTAAGCACATTTCAGCACCAACAGAGAGAAGGTGCTAACCTGACATCCCACTATCACTTTGGTAACTGTGTTTGCTGTTTGAGGAAGAAGATCTGTATATTCTTTCCTCAAGGAAATAGGTTTGCAGGAAGGGAGTCAGACAAGGTCAAGGTCAAAATGTCTATAATCTGGGGGCCCTCCATATGCAAATCCACAAAGCCATTGAAATTGCATGGTATCAAACTGCAGTGACTGAAACAAAAATATTCCCAAAACTGATCATAGAGTAGTCAGTTAAATAATTATAAATGCTAGCTTGTCAATGTAGCGTTGTAGCTACAATGGGGCAATGTAGCAATGTAGCAAAAGCAACTCCCAGCACCTATAGCTGATTATATAAAATATCAAAACACACCCAATGGTTCACCTTCAATCTCCTCCATTAGTTTTGGGCTCACTTCCATTGTCTTCCCTGGAAAACAAGCGCTGCCCTTCTGCCCCTCAGCACGGGATTTGCTAATGCAGTCATGACCTCTCTGTGCTATCCCTCTTTTGTTTCACTAGAAGAAATTTCTTCTCAACTCCCATAGATCAAGTTTCTGGAGTACCACTCATACTTGTGGCTTTTCTAATTACTAAAAGTCTCATACTTCTCTTAAACAGGATGTAAATTTTTACTTCAACAAATAAAAAGGCTTTACATTTACTAAAGCTTAATCCATATACCCAGAAGGAAAAAAAGGTAATTTAAAATCGCTGCTTGCCTCCAATAGGCTCTCTGAAATAAAGTTTCTAAGCAATTTGATTTACCTAGTCCCTATTCTAACTTCTTGTGGATTAAAAACTTATTTAGAAAATCACTGAATATAAATGTTGGAAGTATCTTTGGAGCTAATTTTAGCTGAAGTTAATTTCACAGATGAGAAGAGGTTGGAGGGTTAATGTGTTGCCCAGACGTGTGGAGCAGAACCAGGGCTGGAGCTCGTGGGCCCAGCCCTCCCGCCAGTGCTCTGCCCTGTGTTGCTTCTATGTACTGGTCTCCCCCACACGGTGTGTCTCAGATGTCTCTGACTAGACCGAGAATTCTGTTGGAACTTGGCATGAAGGGTTCTCAGAAGCCATAACCTGGTACTGCCTCTACTATGGAATGTCTAGAAACATTGATCCAACCCCCTGTGAAAAGAGAAATCACTGATTGTCATCATCACAGGGACTTTGTATGTTTTTCTCCATTCCAGGACCTGGTACATAGTATAAATGTGTTGTGTGGGTAGGTGAATGGGCGGGGGGGAAGCTAAGTATAAAACATCTATGTTTCTTTACTTGGTCCAGAAAAATCCTTACAACGAGTCTATAGGGACTTATAGGTACTCAAATCTCAAATATATCAAATTTAAGATTCTCCCTTGCTTTAGGAAATGTAGGAGAATTCTTTAGCCTCATCAATGGCTAAGCCATTTTCCTACTTGCAGTACTTTCACTAGTTCTCCCACATTTACCCGAATACTAGAAATTATACTATTTTTTACAGCAGGCTTAAAAACCTAGTTCCAATATTTATGTGACAGAACAAATGTATTATTCTGTGATGATTTTACAGCAGAACCTTTTTCTTTTCCCACCCAATAAACACTTGCACCTTCCCAGGTCTTTAATGAGAAAAATGGCAAAATATGTATGAGACAGAGAAAACTTTGAGGGACATACTTGTCGAGAGATGTAGGTGTGAGACGTGCTGTGACAGAGGGGAGGGGCCGTCCAGGGACTGAGAGGATAGAGACCGGATGGTGCAGCCGAGGGGGTTTATTATCCCTCTGAAACAGAAGAGGGGAAACTTGAGAGCTTTGCAGTGCTGGAGAAGAGATCGCCTGAACCAGCCCCTCTCAGATGTTTGGGACATGAGGAGGTCCTGTTTGGGTCAAGCTTCTTTTGGTACAACACCATTTGTGGACCGGCTCACACAGGTGAAGACTTTACAGGTGTTATATTTATCAAAACTCTTCTTAACTCTTGACTGGACTTCAAATAGGGAAAGAGCCTCATTGAACCTCATTTATACTTGACTCTAACCCAGCATACTAACTCTATGTCATCAAAATGTTCTGTGCTAAGATCACAGTACAATTTTTGGTAGTATATAAAGTCACTCCCATATAGCAAATGATGAAGGTAGGCAAGACTATTCATGTAGCATTTCGGGAAACAATTTGCCCTATATAAGTGTACAGATGTTACCCCAGATGTGTCTTCACTTTCCTCTAAAACATGCCTGACAATTGTTTGCATATCTTTGAAATAATAATTGTGTTTCTCAAATTGATTTATTGTATGTTAAAACTTACATAGTCTCTGACTAAGCATCATTGTGAAAACATTCTTTTAAGTAAGTCTTTCTTGAAGACTGCCTCTCTTAAGCTCACTATTGATGTGTTTACATCACAGGATATTTAGGCATTGGCATCATTTGATGTGCTGAGATAAAGACAATTAATCACTTCATATGCTACTTTTCCAACTCTAACTGAATAGGCTTGGGTGTGGGTGTCAGCTGTTGGCTTCTCCGGGAAATAAAATGGATCCAGTCTGTTGGGGAGCTTCTCCATTCCCCTCTGTTAACTAGATAAAACAGCTGTTTTTCTGAAAGTCTGGGCCAATGGCCTCCCTAATTAAGACTTCACGTACTAGGGTAACTGTGGCTAGTTTATGCAGAAATTTTGCTACCTAGAAGCAGAGTGACTGAGCCATAGCTGCCTCCAGTTCAACAGGAGGACAGTGAATCTTGAGAGCTGGTTGAAGAGCATCGTCCTGGGGCAGGATGCATTTGGGTAGTTGTCGTCCCATTTAGTATGTTGCTCCAATTATTACCACTTGCACTCTGAAGATAAACCTAACCTTGGTTCATAAATTCGAAGTGATGACTATATCATTAGATTTCTTTAAAGAGCTCTACTTAGCAACTATTCATTCTGAAAGTCCAGGGCTCATGGCGTTCATCAGTACTATAAATCTAAACAACAGCCTCTTGTTAAAAGGCAGACACAAGATAAGGCCAAGAAGTACATGAAGGGAAGCTCTAGGTGGAGCTAAAAATTTGTGGCTTAGATGGCCAAGATTGTTGAGGTTGGAAGAATGAAGGGAGAAAAGGGATCTGCAGCAAAAATATGCTATTGGATCCACAATTCCTGTTAAACAACATGTCTAGAACTCCTTCCAGCTCCCAGTTTATTCCAATCCCTTGCCGTTCGAATGAGTGGGGAGGGTAGTCCTTGACCAGGAGAGGGAACCAGGAGACAGAATGTCTCAGAATAGAAAACTGACCTATTCCCAGAGGGCGCCTTTAGATTTGAATTTTTCTGATAAAAGGTAGAGTAAGGTGTCCTTTGCCACCAGCAGCTAAAATGCACCATGGGAGAATGTCCAGGGGTCTAGAAGTTTCTTAGAAAGAAAATCAGAGCAATCTCAGAAAACGTTATTTCCAAGGCCACCACCAGCCCACGTGAAATGTGCAACACTAAATGCTCAATTCAGTGACAAATAAACTCTGGCAGCCTGGGGTCAACAAGAGACAAACACAGAGAGCCAAGGGCTCTCATGAGTTTAAAAGAAAGCTGTGGGGCCCTGCTATGACTAGACCTTCCAGTCAACAGGAGAAGAGGAAGAAAGCTGGAAAAAAGTAGGAGGCAGAAATGAAACAAGCAGGCTTCTCCAACCAAGATGGCCCAGAACCTGTACTCCTAGGTCGGGGTCTCTCCACGGGGCAGCCAGAGCCCTGCCTAGATCCAAAGGGAATAACTTTCCATTGAACATTTCCATTGTTCAGCTGTGTGCAGATGGCTTGTTAAGACTTTAGATATTTGCATAATTCAGAATATTTTGGGGGACAGAGATCAATTAGGAGCATAAAGAAAAAAATCCCTGGCTCACCAGAGAAGGACTGCTTGCTTTGTAAAAATTAGAACAGTCACAGGAAGCAGAGCAATCCTCTAAGGCTATTTCTGATGTCAACAGAGATGACGCTATGAAGTTGGTATGCATGTGGCCTGAGATTCCTGTTCCAGAAAATCTTCAGTGTTTTAATTTCAAAAACACCTTGACTCTTTCTGAGGCTTTGGGCAAGTCATTGATCATCTCTGTGCTATCTTACATAGAAGAGTGATTCTTAAACAACCACTCTCTTTACCATCTAGAGATACTAAAGGTCTTGCCAAGTATTTTACAGAATGATGCTACTTATGCATATGTTGTTACTGTTACTTAGTATAGTAAATGGGATTATACTCACAACATCTGGGAATGGCTCATGGTATTTATGCAAAACCAAGTCAAAAAGAAATAAAATTATACATAAGCACATAACCTTCCAAGATACAGCAAGAACATTTTTGTGTTTTAGAATACAAAGGACAATTCCACATGTCTCAAAGAGTCAGACAAGGTCAAGAGTAAGTAGAAAAGGAAAAAGAAAAAAAAATTATGGCTTAAGAGTCTCAAAGGGCCTATATTTTCACTTGTCCATATTTTGACACCAATCAAAAGATAATTCCTCACACACACACTCAAAAATGTTTTGCAATTTAAAAACTTTATTTTAATTGGAGAAAGAGAAAATGTTTTGTGATGACTGTTATATTGAGTAAATCTCTGAATGCTACTTTTCAACACTTTCCAAAGAGTGTTTCACAACAGTAACACTTGGGACATTAATATATATTTATGCAGAAAATGGTCGTGTGGTCCAATAAATTTTAGAAATGCTCAAGTAATATGGTCAATCTTATTCACTGCAAAACTTCACAAAGACCTCAATATGCTATGGATATTTTCACTCTTCAAAAACATTACAGTTAGTAGCATGCCCTAAACTGACTCAATGACAAATATTCCCGACCGCAGAGCATCTCTGGGGACTGGCATTCTGTGGAACAGTTTATGGATCACTGTCCTGCTTCACTACTTCGACATCCACTGGGACGTGCTGCTTTCAGTGTTGCAGTTACTGCGTGACACACGTTGACTGTCAGTGTAGGTTATGTGTCGTGTCAAACAACAAAATAAGAAACAATCCCAGTGTGATTTCCAAACCCAGATGAAAAAGGAAGAAGCAGATGAACATGCCTTGGGCCCCCAACTCTTTGTTTGTTTGTTTGTTTGTTTTTTATTACTTTATTGTTGTTCAATTACTGTTGTCTGCATCCTCTCCCCTCCCCTCCCACCACCCCCTCCAAGCCAACTCTGTTTTTTATAGTAGTAATAATAATAGCAGAGATTCTAGAATAATTTTAAGTATTTTTAAAATTCTAGATAGACGGATGGATGGATGGATGGATGGATGGATGGCTAGAAAGACAGAATAGAAGGAAGAGAGGGAGGGAGGTTGAAGGTTGAATAGATTGAAATAATCTCTTCTTTCCCACTGTCTAGATATCATATTATAAATAGACAAATGGCAACAGTAAGCAATAAGTCCAGTAAACAAGAAGCCTAGAGAATTCCCTGAATTAGCTCAACTACCTGTAAGCTGATAATTCTGTTTCACCTTAACTGCCATTAATTGAGATCATTAGGCAAACATCTTCCTTGAGCATTTACTTCCTCATCATCAGTAGGCAGCTACTTCTTATAGTAAGAACACATTTACTGATATTTTAGTATATCTTGCTACATTGGGGATTATTTGGTTTATCTGTGACACTCAGACCTCCCACCCCCAGCAACTTCCCCATTTCTCTTAGGGCCCTGCTCTAGGAATTCTCTTTCCCTTTCACAAAGATAATGCCTGGAGGCTAATATCCTTTAAGAAAATAAGTAGTTCACAGTCATCCAAGAGAGAAATTCAAACTCATCATTACTAGTTAATAATAATAGATATTATTTATTAAATGTCAAACAGACCAGACATCAAGCTGGTCCCATTATCTCTATTCCTTATATTAACCCTACAAGGGTGGTATTATCATTCCCAAGTTAAAGATGAGAAAAACAGAGCCTCTCCTTGGTCAAGCAGCTCGCGCAGGGTCACACAGCTGGGAAGGGCAGCGCCAGTGTTCCCGTCAGAAGCATGTTCCTAACTCCGTTGCCTCCCAACTGCCCCTTGCGGCCTGTCATGGCGTCGGTCCTATCATAAATAGGAGGGAAAACTCCAGCTCCCTGTGACAATGCCTCTGACTCATAAAGTGAGAGAATTCCAGTGGCTCTGTTCCTAGACACTGCTGACTGGCTCTGTTTCTTGTTTAATAGTGTTTTTAATTTCTTTTTCTTTCTTGTATTTTTTCCTAAAAGCATGCTGTCATTTCAGAGCCAAAAAAGTAGGGGCTGTGTAACTAAAAAAAAAAAAAAAAAACCAAGAAAACCCAAACTATCATTTCTCTCTAGGGTGATTTGTAAGGGCTAAGGTTTCTCCATAAATTCTCCCCAAGCTGCTTGGCATTGAACTTGTGAAGAGAGTGACAACCTAGCCTGTCACTCCTAAGGCAGTAGAAATCCCCGTGATTATATGAGAAACAGACTAGAACAAAGGTACTGTGGCACGTTAAAGATACTTGAATCTGGTTCATCAGAACATTTCTCTTTGGCGTTACATTTACTATAGTCCATTGCCAGATGGTGAAAGTCAAGGCAACTTAAATGACTCCCCCAGGCCACATGAGTCACCTGGACAAATGTCTATGTTGTCTGCACCTACTGCTTAACCTGCTGTGAGGGTATACCTAGAAATAAGTACATCTTGAGCCCTTCCTCCATGCTGTGCCAAAGACAAAGGAGGAAAGAAGGTCTAGCTCTTTCCGTATGATCACATTCTGCTAAACCTTTTTGCTTTTGTATTTGATCTGCCCTCTCTGCATATGGTATTCCCTGCTTAATCTACTGAATTAATCTGCACTCTGCCAAATGCAGATCCGGTGCCCTCCTCGGGGAAGACAGGCCTGCAGCCAGCCTGCACCCGGCTCCATCCTGCACCTTCTCAGTGCTCCCTAGCACTCTGCGCAGGGTCACTCTGTAATGGCCTTGGCCTGTTTTATGTGTAAGGCTATGAGCTCCTTGCACACGGATTTATCTCTTATCTATGTACCCTCAATACTTAGCACATAATAGGGAGTTAACAAATGTGAACAAGAGGAAAGAAAAAAAGGAATAGGGTAATAAAATGCAGTGATGATGAATGAGAAGGCTCTAAATGCTTTTCTCTATACCCATATGTTATTGCAAAATACAGCTTGATCTAAGCCTGTTTGCGTACACGCCCACTCACGCACAGGGTTACTGGGCTGAGCTCTGGAGCTACAATGGGACACATGATGACCACACATTGCTATGCTAACATTAAATATTGGCCTTCTATATACCAAAATACATAAGAAACAATTATTTGCTACATGGTGCTACTGTCCCGGAACTGTCAGTCTGGTGGGATTCTGAAATACAGAACAAACAGCTTAGTGTGACAGTCCCGTTCCTCAACCTCTGTCCAATCCACCTTTCCATCTTTATCCCGTTCCAGCCCGTAACAAGAATTTGGTCTAACCTACATCCACTGTTATTCTCCCAAACATTCCTTTTTCTTTTCTCCACTGAATAGCCCCCACTGCCTGTTCCACCTGTCAAAATAGCCATTGATTCAAGGTCCTAGTAAAGTTTTCCAAAATACTGCATCCTGCATTGATCTTTCACAGTTTGCAATTGACAAGCAGTTGCTATAAATGTCAGCTATGTGTTGCCTATACACTGCATTGAAGAAATCAGGGCTATCTATTGGAACTTTCTGCAGTGATGGAAATGTCCCAGATCTGAGCTGTCTGCTATGGTAGCCACCAGCCACACACGGCTCCTGAGCACTGGAAATGTGACTGATGTGACTGAGGTACTGAATTTTAAAATTGTATTCTACTGTAATCTTTTTATATATGAAATTAAATAGCCATGTGTAGCTAGTAGCTACTGTATTGGATAACAGCAGAATATTTAAATGTTCATGTGCTGTGCCTCATATCCCTTGATGAAAATGTAAACTACTGGAAAGGTTGACCATGATGCTTTTTTGCGCCCCAGTAAATGTCAGGGCCACAGTCATGTTCATCAAATGTTTTGTTCAATGCATTGCTTGATGACTGGGTCTGTCTCTAATTGTTATATCATCTTAAAGAAGTCTCCCCTACGTAAATAATTAAGATAGTACAGATGGCATTTGCTTTTTATTTTAATGGCTTAAACTCACTCAGAAAGGTACTATGTCACTATTTGGATCCTTTATCACAAAATGAGATGAAGGCGATTTGAACTGAGCCTCTGAAAGAGAAAATTCCATTATTCATTACCACCTCTTCCCTTTTGGACAAAAAATATGTTTAAATACCTGCTGAAATATAGAATTGCTTCAATTTTCAGTATGACCATTTCTACTGAGGAAGGTTGTCGCCAGGTATCTAAAACAAATTCAGTTAACAGATTCTTTCTTTTCTCTCTCTCTGAAACCCCATCACCCTCTGAAGGAAGTTCTTTACCATAGATTTTCCTGAGCCTTTTTGTCTCTCTTTCTGGTGAACAACCTGAGGCACTCTGGGGAAAGCTAAATCCTCCACCAGCAGGTCAGGGGAAGTGGCGTGTCTTTGGAATTTGACAATGCCGTGCCCCTGGTACTTGCTGGCTTACCGGCGGCCCTTCAGGAACCATCATGCCAACAGGCCAACCATGCAATAAAATCCTGTCCCTGGCAAAGCCAAAAGCAACGTGATCAAAACTTCTGGCTGCAGATTAGGTTCTGACTTATTAATAAGCCTTCAGAAAATAAACCGGAGTGAGGCTCTAACAGCAACAGTTTACAGGAGATGTTTAATGACTTCAGAGCTTGGCCACACCACATGCCTTCCTCCTGACGCAGTGAGGAGCGGGACCAGGGCAGGGGAGGCTCTCAAGGAGCCAGTGCAATCAGCTGCATCTTTTCCATTCACAGCTAAGTTTATTTAGAGTGACTGGAAAAACCTTCAATGAAAACGTTTTTAAAATAATAGAAGAATTTACCCTGTTATCATGAGCCAGACAACATTGAGAAATAATTATGGGTCTGTATTTTACCCTGCCTTATAAAATATTTACAAATTGCAGCATAAGCAAGCTCTAGAGTAAATAGTAAAGACAGCAATAACATTTCACTTGTAAATTTTTTATATTTAGCCATAAAAGAATCACCATGTGTTTAAGTCACATGGGAATACATATGAATAAAATTCTCATCTGCAGACATGAGCCAGTGACCAAAGAAAGAATCCATTATTCCTTTTGTCTTTATGAATCTTGTTTTTATGAAATAAAATTTTTACTATCACCATATCAGCAAAACAGTATTATTAAGTATCTTAATTTGGAAACTTTTAAACATGAAGACAGTGAAGATGATAACAAAGTATTCTTTATAGAGAAATGTACAGTTTATGGCCTGTATTTTATATACATTCCTTTATTTTAATTAGATAAAGAAGGATTTCATATACATTTTACACACGAAGAAGTGGAAGCTTAGAAAGGTTCTTAAATAAATTTCACATCATTAAGATAGGGAGTGCTAGAGGTAGAATATGAGCCTGAATCACCCCATTCCTGAAGTCCTTTCTACTAAACCAGACTGAGCCTTAACAGTATCATATCCAAGATTGGTCCAAAGTGTCCTGGCAGCATGAATGAGAAACTGTAGCAAAGAAAAACAGAATGGCCTGTAAAGATTACTTAGTAAATCAGATTCAGTGATTAAAAATGTACTTTTCAAAAAGCTAGAACCCGAAGTCTCCACAATAATAGTAGTTAATGTGTATTGGAAGTTTACTCTATGCCAAGCAGAATGCTAAAAGCTCTTTCTTATATTATTGCATTTTATCCCAATCACTTCCTGTGAGACAGGAAACGTTAAGTAAATTCCTCAAATAGCTATAAGTAATGGAACCAGAATATGAAACCAATAGATCAAATTCCTACACTCTCCTCTTTACCTGGTACATCATGGACATTTTATCCCCAAAGAATCATTCACAACATCCTACTAATAGTCTGTGAGCAAACAGATTTATAGTGATGGAAGAACCAGCAACATAAGAAATGGCACTGATTATCAGCAGGGATGGTTCCGTAGGTTGTCTTCTGTACGGTTCATGATTTTGAAGAACACACAATCCAATTTAAACCAGCCTGTATTTTTTTAAAGGATATTTTAAAATCTTCCTTTTAATTGATGCCAAAATGTATTTATGGGGAAAAATAACAAAACATCTGAAATCGTCTATGAGAAGCCACCATAGTGTTGTGAGTAAAAGCAATGAATTTAGCATAATAATTCGTGTGGTCAAGTCCCGCTTGCACCACCTAACAGTGTGGCCACGCTGGCAGGACAGTGAGTCTCACTGCATCTTCATTTCCTCTGCTCTAGAATAAGTCTGCCTCTCAGGAGTGTCATGAATGTTTAATAAGATAATACGTGAGAAAGCATGTGGAGCTCAGAAGGTACCCAGTAAAAGTACTTATTTGATAAGTACTGATTATTGAATGCTTACTTAAGTGACAGCGTAGTGGGCATTTGGGTGAGTGGAAGCCTCGAGTGTGGCTTTCTACATATTGCAGATAAAGGCACTAAGGGTCTCTTTGCCTTGTAGTTTATTGAATGAACTCGACCGCCACTCCAACATGCTGCTGTTAGCTTCTCGTGGTGGTAGTGTGACCTGTTTATGCACTAATTTAGATTTCTGGTCTTTTAGGTTTGAGGAGTTTTTAAGGGAGAGGTTTTATTTTTTGTTTTGTTTTGGTTTTGTTCTTGTTATTTGTTTGCTTGTGCTGAATGGCACTACTTCAGTATTCCCCCCAGTTCCCCAAAGGAAGAAATTCCTATGATTTGCACACCTCTTCCCAGTTCAAGGCCACTCCGTCCCTTCACCATGGCAATGCACATCGTGTATAGGCAGCTGTGCCATCATCAGGAAAAACGTGGCTGTCCTGGGTGTCTCAGCTAAGGTCTTTGTTCAACCCATGGGTTTTTGGAGTTGTATGCTGCTGTGCTCCACAGCACTCCCATTGAGGCTGCCGGCATCGCAAATGCACCCTGGCCCCTGAATTTCGAAGCAGTAATGTACCTTAAGCATACCATGCGCATACTCCCTACGAGACGTTCAATGTCAGCACACCAGAATCCTACCCTATGTAAATTTCATTTTCCTGGTTTAAAAAAAGTCCTAACCTTTTTATCCCTATACCTTAATTATCAAGAAGTCTTTCAACTCAGGCTTCCTTGGGAAGAAAAAAAAAAGGGGGGGGGGCCCTGGCTGGTGTAGCTCAGTGGATTGAGCGCGGGCTGTGAACCAAGGGGTCCCAGTTCGATCCCTAGTCAGGGCACATGCCTGGGTTGCAGGCTAGGTCCCCAGTGACAGCCATGTGAGAGGCAACCACACATTGCTGTTTCTCTCCCTCTCTTTCTCCCTCCCTTCCCCCTCTCTAAAAATAAATAAATAAAATCTTTAAAAAAAAAAAAAAAAGGGACACTGAGAGCCCAATGTTGGAGTAAGGGAAATTGCAAGCTGAGTGAAGGCATCTGAGTTCAAAAAGACAAAGGAAGAAAGAGCATGAGAGTTTTAAAAGATTTGTCCCTCAAGTACAATTATCCTAATTTTATTTGTTTAGGACTCCAATCTTAACTCCACCTATTCATTCATTCATTCGTTCGTTCAACAAAAAGCTGTTGGGAAACCACCATCTTTCAAGCCCTATGCTAGACAGCAGCAAGGCTGTGTTTGCCTACATCCGTGGTTTGCAGCTGAAAGGCACAGAACCCAGTATAAAGCCACTTGGAACGTAAATGCAGAGGAGTGTAAGAACCCCTTTTGTTTTTTCTCTTCAAAGGGAAGACCACTTTTTGTGCCTGTTCATGCTAATCAAGGTGTGGCGAGCCTCCCCTGGGCCATCTGCACCTGCCAAAGGCTCTCACTGCATGACTGTCAGAGGTAATAAACTCCAGCTCTGCTCCACTCCCTGGGTGCCCAAAACATAAGAAGTTAGCATCTTATTAAACATGTTTTCAGACATTCCACACACATATACAAAAATGGACAACATGGTAAACTACCTTTTATCTGGTATTCTTTCAACTAAAATTGTTATGAGATCTTCCTAATTTTGTTGTCAGCAAGGTACAGTGAGCACTGATGGCCCCAAGGACAACCCGTGCCTGCGAGATCCTGAGGCTCTGTCTGGAACCATCAGGCACTTCGCTTTCAATCATTGCTTGTTGGATGAATGCTCTCTTACTCACCAGAGAAAAATTCAATTATTCCAAGTTGAGTTTTAGGATTAAAATATATTTAAGGTAACTTTTTGCTTAATCTAGAATTCCAATTCCTGAAAACATCCGCCCTACAGAACACAACTGAGGACAAACGTCCAAAGGACTCAGAATAAATGACAGTAGTCATTAAGGTGCACCGTCATAAGCAATCACATGAAGTCCTCCCTTCCAGCCTAATCACTTCTACTTTACACATAATTCTAACAAACACAGTTCTCTGAATCCTTAGAACAGTGCAGATCCCAGTGCCTACTTAGGAAAGGGAAAGGGGCTGCGACTAGTAGACGTACTTGACAGCAGGAAGAAATAGAAGTATGGAAGTCTAGCAAAAAGGAAGAGAAAAAGAAGTTATAAAAAGATAAGAATGTTAAAAGCATAAAGGCATTTATTGAAGAAATAAATAGTCATGTAGCCTTAGGAAGTTCCTGAGGGAGTCACTGAATTACAGCTAAATATAAATATTAACCTATTTAGTAGCATTATTTGAGAATTAAGAAAATTATGTAATTTAAATATATTATGTCAGAACAAGCATATTTTGATTCTTATATGTGTAAAATATCAGTTATTGGACAAATTTTAATTATCCAAAATGTGTCATTCCATAGAGATTAGAGGAACTTGAGAACAAGCATTCTAATAATGTATGAGACTGTGCGTACACACACACACACACACACACACACACACAGAGCTCACCCTTGACCACTGCAAAGGTTAGGGGCAGCAAATCCCTGCACAGCGTAAAACTTTTTTCTCCCCCAAAACATAAGCTGTCCCTACAA
Organism: Micronycteris hirsuta; assembly: GCA_004026765.1. Classification (NCBI taxonomy): domain Eukaryota; kingdom Metazoa; phylum Chordata; class Mammalia; order Chiroptera; family Phyllostomidae; genus Micronycteris; species Micronycteris hirsuta. The sequence continues at coordinate 37,702 of PVJI01004643.1, read as the reverse complement.
TCTGCAAGGGATTGACTCCAGGAATCCCCACAGATACCAAAAGCCACAGATGTGCGAGTCCCCTATATAAAAGGGTTTAGAACAATGCATACAGTCAGACCTCGGAATGTGGGCTCCCAGTCCCTGATGGAAGGCATACGGGGGCAAAAATCTGGCCATAAATGGACCCTCAAAGTTCAAACTCATGTTGTTCAACAGTCAACTATATGCAACTTAAACTAGGAAAGCTCAGCTCCCTAACGTATAGTGTAATGGATTATTAACATTTTGATTGTCAGCTTCCAATAAAAGCATGATCAAAGGGGTACCTGGAATCCAAAACCTTGAGTTTATACTTTCTTTTCATCTAATGCAACTGAGATCAGGGAAATTACCTCACCGCTTGGTGACTCGATTTATCTGTTTGTATAATGAGAAAAACAAACGCTTACCTCACAGGGGCACGGTGAACTTTGTTCCTGTTTCAAAACTTGGAAATACTTAATATAAATCTCAATAATAGCCTGGTTAGGGGTTATTATTTTTTTAAGCAAACACCCCTCAAGGAAAAGATGCAAAGGAAGTTAGTCTTTTTTTCCCTGCTTTTCTTTCCTTACAATCTTTTCTTTCCAAAGAACACCACAAAGAAACAAAGAGCCAAACACACTGACTCACGTCTTTTTCTAATAGTGTTGTGGTCAATTTGCTCCCACAGAAAAAAGTAGTAGTGAAGCTTTGAACTCTGGGTTTTGGAAGGCCGAGAGTGGAAAAACGTTTTTGCACAAAGAATGGCACATTCCAAATCTGTCCAAATCTGTCTGATGTTATGCATTTGTGAGAAAAGTCTGCTTGGACAGGCAGTCCCCATTGAAGCCCTTTTCTGTTGTTAGAACTTTCTGACAAAAGAAGGGGCTGAACTTTGCCTCTCAATGAAATAGTGATTTTTTTTTAGGCCATAAGATGGTTTCTCAGTTTAAACTTGCTTTAGGACAAATAAGAAAATGGTGTAACTTGGTGCTTAGGAAAGCTGGCTCCATCCTTCTTTGGTAGGAAAATGTCTAAAACAGTTCAGAAAGCTGAAAATGCACTGAGAATTTGAACTAAGAGATTTCTGATATTGAAATACATCATTACATCCTAAGGCTGATCAGATGCCATCCTTTTCTGTTGTCTTAGATGTTGCTTTCTTACCATTGGTCACAACCTCAGATAGTCATACAACTTTACAGTGTACAAAGGGCTTTTAGGCATATTAATCCATTTGTGAGACTTAGTACATTCCTGACTTCTTCATGTTTTATAGTCGTTTTTGTTTTAAATGGTAAATACACTCAAAGCCTGGAAAAAAAATAGTTTCAGTACATTTCTAAATAGCTCGTGTCATTCTTTGGCTGATAAGATTGAACCCCTGGCTTATCCTACATATCAACCAGTTGAAGGATTTACCTCTGTGTGAGACTCTCATTACCTACAGTGCTCCAGGGACACCTCAAGTGTCATTCTCTTCTCACTAGCAGGAAATTTCTATAAAAAATCCTCAACTTACTGTTACCAAACACATCTTACCTGCAGGTCATTCTATCCTTTGCTCCTTTCCTCTTGGTACAGTGGAAAAGGTATTTCTCTGCCTATGTCTCTTCCTTCATGTATTCTGTGAGTGCTCTTCATCCCACTCCTTCTGCCTTCTAGAACTTCACTCTGAATCATTTGCACCATCTGCCTGTTGCAGCTGTAGCCTTCTTTCTCAGCATTGATTGGATTGTGACCCAACTATGTTTAAAATCTTTCAGAGACATGAGTAATTCATGGCCCTCAAATTAAAGCCCAAACTCTATCATTGAACTTGCCAGGCCTGGTCTGGGCCTGCCCATCTCTTTCAGATCCATTCCATGCCACGCCACCTGGTGTCACCAGCCCCACTCGTCACTGGAATCACAGTGTTCTCTGAAAGTGCCCTGTCTCTTATCATTAAGGGCTTTCATTCACACAGCTCTGTCTTTCCACCTGGAACACTTTGCCTTCACATGCCAGCTCCGTAAACATTCCCAGAAGCCTTCCTCAACCCTCTGGACTGGATCACATTGCCCCATATCCCTCTGTGGCATCTGATACTTTCACCGTAGCTGTTTTAGTTCATTGGCTGTCTCTCCTGCTGGTCTGGGTCCCATGATGACTTGATGCTTAGTCTTACTAAGCAAAGTATCCCCAGCACAGAGCCTGAAACCAAGTGCAGGTACTCAATACCAGTTGAGTGAAAGAATGAATAAAGGATGCACAAATGATCATTAGAGAAGCACAGATATCAGAGACAAAGTAACAGATTCAAGGCTTGATCAGTGTTCTATAAAGAGTGAATAGTTACAAGTCTGGTCTAAGAAGCTTAAAATTAAGAGAAGTCTTTACCAACCAACGTACAAGACATGAGGAAAGGTCTGAGACAGGCCCTTAGCAATCATGGCACGAAAAAGCTGATCCCCACAACACCCAGCCAGTGCCCCCACCCTCATCCCAGACAGGGTCTCCCGGAGTGTGCCACAGTGTGGTCCCAGGACTGCCTGCCTAGTGGGTCCCTGTCCCCAGCTAGCTCTGATGACTTGAGTCTCGTGTTTGAAATCTGGTCAGAAATCTGCATCCCAAGTAACACTCTTGCACTTTAAGGTCCTAGGCTGGAAGTGGGGACAACTATAATACCTAGTTAAGCAGGAAGAAGAAGAGTAGGAAGGAAACTTCCTTCTCTGGTGGTGGCTAGCTCAGCATTGCGAGCCCCAGGTTGCTCTGCATGTGATACGTGACTCATGGATAATGCAGAGTTGACTTGTGGTCGGCCCTTAGAATTTACAACCAAGGTCATGTGCATGGGAGTGGGGGGGTACTTTTATGGCACTTTAGTCAAAACTCCCACTTGAGTTTTCACTGTGGCCTCCCTTCTCCTGTTTGGGGCATGGCCAGTATAATCCATCTATGCATTCTGTCTGGACAGATGAATATTTAACCAGAATTCAATAAAATAATATTTCCTTGTCCAGGGCCTGGACATAAAGGCCAATAATAATAACTATGAAGAATTTATTGTAAGCTATTACTTCTCTGAGGAAAACAAAAAATGTCCCCTTTAGGCCCACTGAGCCTGTGGTTTTAAAGCTCTTTCCAATTTTGCATTATTGTCAAAGAAAAATAATTAGATATGGCTGTCTGAAAAAAAAATCTAGAAAGTCCTATCTGAGGAAAAGAGGTTCACCTCAGACCAACATTTCCTGTTTTGATCTTGGGTCCCAAGCAGTCTCATTTGTTTTCCTTTGGGTTTTACATATAGTTTTGTCGTTTATGGTCATGCCCATAATCTGTCATGCTCACAGCGAGTCCAGAATAAACACTGATTTGTGTTACTCCTCTATGATTTACAGCTTAAGAATACTCTGCACCTTCCTCCCAAGACTCTGTTCTATCACTGGCCATTTGATGTCAGTGCACACTGCACCTTAAGTCCCCAGGAAACCAGGACCTATGTGATGTGGGCAGGAAAAACAATACATCTGACGTTCCCAAAGTCAGTTGAATCAAATGTTTTAAGTGTAATTGAAAACATATTTTTACAAGCAAATAGAGCCAATAAACTAAAAAAGCTGTATGGAAGCACGAGGCCCCACTTCTCTGGTTTTTAATAAACTGCAATAGAGGACTTAGGGACAGGGAAGCACTCGTGTTCCAAACCAGAGTCACACAGCACAGCGAGTGCTCGTCCGGACAAGGGCCTGCACGGGGTCCCCACGGGGACAGAAGCGGCCACGTGGAAGGGCAAGGTGTCTCAGCAAAACCTTCCTGACGTTAGTGCAGGGACTCATCTGCCCTTCCACGAGTGGTACAATTTAAGGGCGAGAACCTCGTTGTTTTTGTCCCCTTCGGGTCCCAAGACCTAAAAGCATGATTATCTTCCTGTAATTATTTTTTAAAAATATAACCACAATATATCCTCATGGGCTAGGTCCTCTTCCCAGTGCCATGAACAATTCCCACCAAGTCTGTGGGACAGTGTTGCCCTCTGTCCCCACATCAGATGTTTCGGTTGGCTTGGCTCTTGTCGCCCCTGAAACGCAGTGGACGGTGGTGCCGAGGGGCTGGCACTGGGAAAGATTCTGGGCGGAGAGATTGAATCCTTGGCACAGACTGAAGCACTCTGGAATACTAGCTTCTCCTATAATTTCTCTAGCTATGAATTGGAGTGGATTTATTTACTCAATTTATAAAATGGCAGCATTCATTAAAGTAAATCACTTAAGGTAAAAGAACTAATTATAGAGCTTTTAGTAAAAAAGTAAAAGCTTTTTACCCTAGGGCTGGGGGCAGAACCAATTTCTGGGTTATATTTTTTTTACTATATGTATGTGTTAAAAGTCCAGGGAACATGATTTGACCAAAATACATTTAATAGCTAACCATGATGTAACAGGCTTTTACTGTTTGAAGAACAGAGTGGCTGTGTATAAAAATATCCTTTTCAACATCTATGTCAATTTTTATAACATATCTCTAATGTAGTGCTGACAAGGGAATGGAGATGGGGGAATGGTCATACATTATTGGTAAGAGTTTAAATTGGTACAGCTTTTAGAGGTTTAACCAGGAATTCCACCCCAAGAATCTATCCTACAGAAATACTCACATTTGTCTTAGAGCGTAAGAATAATGATGTTCCTAAAAGAACACAATTAATAAAGTGTAAAGGCAGCCTGTGGAATTAGAGAAAATATTTGCAAATCACATATCTGACAAGGGGTTAATACCCGGAGAACTCTTACAGTTCAGCAACCGCAACAGCAACAAAATAAAACAATCCAATTTTTAAAATGGGCAAAAGACTTAAATAGACATTTCTCCAAGGAAGATATACAAATGGCCAACAAGTACATGAAGAGATGCTTTACACTGATTATTAAGGAAATGCCAATCAAAACTACATTGAGATACAGTCTCACACCCATTAGGATGGTAACTATTTAAACACACACAAAATAACAAATGCTGGTGAGAATAGGGAGAAATTGAAACCCTGCGCAGTGTTGGTAGGAATGTAAAATGGCACACCTGCTACAGAAAACGGTATGGCAGCTCCTTAAACAGATGAAAATAAAATTACCATGTGACCCAGAAATTCTACTTCTGAATGAATATATATCCTCTCTCTCGCACACTCCCTCTCTCTCTCTCTCTCTCTCTCTCTCTCTCTCTCTCTATATATATATATATATATATATATATATATCTGCAGCAACCTTATCCAAACAAGGTCACATTCTAAGGTATTGACGGTTAGGAGTTTAACATCTGATTTTGGGTGAAAACAATTCAACCCATAACAATTATCTCATTTTTTTCTAATTAAAAAGTCTATATACATATATATATGCATATGCGTATGCATATGTAATTGGTATGTGCTCACGTGAATATATATAAAGGACTGAGTAGTACACACCAAACTGTTAATTAGATCACCCACTGGGAAATGGTGGGGCCTGAGGAGGGTGAACGGTTAGTACTTATGCTTTTTTCCTCCGCACTTTTGAATTGACTGAAAAGTGTTCAACAAACATGTGGAGCTATTGCAAATTTAAAAAAGCAACTGAAAATCTGTTAAGGTAGCTTACAGGTGTCCATCAAGGTAGATAGTCGGCTACGTAGGAGAGAAGTTGGAACTGCAAGTCGTCATGATACGTTTCGGATGTCCATGTGCAAAGCAGTAACATGTTATATGTCCCCCTCCCCCAGAAAAGGCCTCGTGAGTCAGGGCCGAGAGGAAATAGTGCTGCACTTGGAGTCCAGAGGGCCAGATGGAGCTCTGATTCCGGCACCAGCTGGCCCCGTCACCAGGTTCTTAACCACACTGGCATTTGCGTTGTTATCTCTAAAGAGTTTAGTGAATTTCAGATATGCAGTCCCTTGGTCTTTGTTTTTCATATATGGCTCATACATGTATGTCATACATCACAAAAAAAATCTGAGCCTAAAAGTAGCCAACCATCACTTCTCCCAGGTAAAGATTTGAACCCAGAGAACATTGACCTGAGCTGTGTGTTTGAAAGGCAGCACAGGGGTGTCACATGGTCAGGCAGCCCGATTCTGTCTCTGCAGAGTGTCTGTGCTGCCCTCCACTACTGCTGGAGGAAGGACATTTCCACTGAAGAACCTTAAAACAGACATGGCTAAACCCCACAAACCTGTGTCACTCCTCTAGAGCTTCTGTGTTACTTGTCCATTTAATTAGGAAATAATTGTTATGAGTCAGGACTATACCAGGCTCTGGGGATTCAAGGATCAGCAAACAAGGTCTCTATTCAGTTCAAGAAGGCCAAGAAAAGTTGTAATTACAAGACAATGTGAAATATCATGTGAAGTAATTACAGGGTACACGGGGAAGCCTTGGGAAGGCTTCCAGACTTAGAGGCTTCCAAAGGTTTCTCTTCACAGCATTGCATCAACTCAGCTTTGAAATCATGAGTTAAATAAGTTTGCCCACCTCCCCATTGGCTTTCCAAGAAGTCTGTCTTTTAGTTGTGTCTTTTAGTTGCCTGTTGGACAAGGAGTCACCAAGCCCCTATGGTTCAGCTAATCAAAGAAGAGAAAATGGCATCTCTAACAGGGGCATTTTCAAACCCTGGATGGTGCCGTGTTTTCTCTCTAGGTAAGAGAATGTACTCTGCTGAGTCTAGGTGTAAAAGGGTTTCAACATTTGATCACGGTGCTGAGAAGTGAGGAATGCTTACTCATGCCTCATTAGAGTCAGCATCTACCATAGCTCACTCATCACCTTCAGTAACCGTACATCAAACACAGAGTGTCCTTTTTTTTCAGACCTGTGTTAAAAAGAGCTTTTAAAAAGGCAATTTAATTGACTTTATAACCGACTTTTTTGTATTTTATTTAATCTTTATTGTATTTTTTCCATTACCATTTATCCCCCTTATACTCCCCTTCCCCCCCAGCAATTGCCATGCTGTTACCTATGTCCATGAGTCCTTTTTCTTTTTGCTCAATCCCTCCACCCCTTAATTGCCTCCTACCCCCCGCCACTAGCTGTCGTCCTGCTCTCCATCTATGAGTCCGTCCCCATTTTTCTCCTTGTTAGTTCAGTTTGTTCATTAGATTCCACATGTAAGTGAAATCACATGGTATTTTTTTTTCTCTGACTGGCTTATTTCACTTAGCATAATGTTCTCCATGTCCATCCATGCTGTTGCAAAGGGAAAAAGTTTCTTCTTTTTTACAGCTGAGTAGTATTCCATTGTGTAAATGTCCCATAGTTGTTTTATCCACTCATCTATTGATGGAAAAGTTTTTGTACAGCAAAGGAAATCATCAACAAAATAAAAAGACAACCCACAGAATGGGAGAACATATTCACTGATACATCTGATAAGGGGTTAATATCCAAAATTTATAAAATAGTTACAAAACTCAACACCATAAAAACAAATGATCCAATCAAAAAATGGGCAAAGAACCTGAATAGACACTTCTCCAACGAGGACATACAGACGGCCAATAGACATATGAAAACATGCTCAATGTCACTAATCATCAGAGAAATGCAAATTAAAACCACTACAAGATACCATCTCACACCTGTCAGAATGGACATCATCAATAAATCAACAAACACGTGCTGGCAAAGATGTGGAGAAAGGGGAACCTTTTCCCTATTGGTGGGGCTGCATATTGGTGCATCCACTATAGAAAGCAGTATGGAGATGCCTTGAAAAATAAAAATGGATCTGCCTATTGACCCAGCTATCCCACTTCTGGGAATATATCTGAAGGAACCTGAAACACTAATTTGAAAGAACATAAGCACCTCTCTGTTCGTGGCAGCATTATTTACAATCACAAAGTGTCCTTTTGAAAGTCTTCTAAGTGCGTGTTTATTAGTTCCGTTAGGCACAGCACATCAGGGGTACAGGGCTCACATCCCTTTTCTGTTGTCTCTAAGTCCCTTTGGAATTCTTGTGTCCTGTACCCAAAATGTTTCTTAATGTTGGCCTACAGATCTCAAGCAAAAACACAGTTGTTTTTGTTTTAAAGGAATTCTAACCATAGCGGTGGTGTTTTGTTTTGTCTTTCACTGCAAAAAGCCATATAAATTTACCAAATCCCAATGTAAGCTGGTATCTGACTTCTTTGACCTTTAAATCTCATTTATTTTCTAGCAATGCCTACTGTCATTTTTTCCCTATAATTGACTTCTGAAATCATGAGAAATCTACACTGAAAGAAAGAAGCCTGGTAAGAATGAGATGAAAATGATGAGAGTTTTTCCCCATGGAAAGGGAATACCTGGATCTCTTATTAAAACCAGGTCTCTTTGGAGTTTGTGAAAGTCTAGAATATTTTTTAGAATTTCCCCATACATCTAAGAAAAGACAATTGGTTTAAATTTTTTCCTAGTCCTGCTAACTCTAAATTCCTCTAACACAATTTGCTGCATACAATGGACATTTCATCACAATTCATTGATTTGGCGGTTCATAAATAAATAAATAAATCCTACTTTAAAAAAAAAAGCCTATCCCTATCCCTAGGTACCAAATACTCTCTGAGTATATCTGCAACCTCAGAGTTGAGTCTATCCATGGGATCCAAGTAAAATAGAATCCCATTCCATTGAATGAATGTTATGAGCACATCCTGCACCACAGAAAGGGTATGGTTACGTAGAATTCGGCGTGCAGCCATACTATTGTCAGTTTGTTGTCTTACTCCCACTTGAATGTAAACTCTAAAGAGCAGGGACTTCATTGTGTTCCCAGCTTGCTAAATCTCCGAGGCCAGGAACAGTGCCAGGCACGATGTAGGCCTTCAGCCACTATTCACTGAATGAAGGAATGAATGTAACAACAGGGTTATTTCTCTCCAATGGCAACTTTCAGCCTGGCTCCACTGAATCATCTTCGATTGTCCTTTGAACAGATTCTGAAGTTTACTGGTCACTTGCAGCAATTAAAGGCTCAATCCAGTTTAAAGCTTCAGCCTCAAATCTAGTGCAAATCTTTCTCCTCTCCCTCTGCTCTTTCACTCCTTTCCCCAGCTCAGCACGCTGTCATGGATGCCGGGCATGTTTTTAACCGGCTCTGACTTTAACACCCCTTTTCTCACTCCACCTCTGTGGCTCTCGTTCCTCAAGTGTTTGGGGTGGAAGGAGGGAGAAGAAATGGACCAGCTGCGTTTGTTCTATTTAACTGCTGTAGTTGTGCTTTTCCCATTGACTGAGGCATCTTCACCTGGAGCTGTTCCACGCCCTCTCAAGTTCCTCAGTGTTGCCATTTCTCAGATTGGAAAGTCGGGGGGCAGGTGCCAGGCTCCCCTTCTTGCAGGCATCCTCAACTTTTAAAAGAGGGGTTCTTAGAGCCCCCTACTTTAGGGCTTCAGCAACTAACTTGACTCTGGAGAGTGGAAAGCACCCACTATACCTCCCTGCCCAAGGGAAAAACTGCTTTCCAAGAATACCAACTCGGCCACTCTCCCCGTCTTCCTGTACTTTCTCAGCAGAGTGGTGTGGAGGCTGTGAGGAGGAGAAGAAACATTACATTTGGTTTCCACAGGGCTGGTGCTTCTGGGATCTCTTAGTAAAACCACACTGAGGTGTCAGGAACAATTGGTGAATCTTTTTAGCCTTCTGGGACCCTACACATCCATTTCAGTGCCACAAGAAAAGTCCCATCGACATCCTGTTATTTGTGCTACCAAAAAGGGGGCCTGTCCCTTTACATTCCCGTCTTTCTCGGGGCCTAGCAGAGAGCCTTCTTCTGTAAGCAGTGATGGAGACACTCAAAAACACTCCATTCTGAATACAGGATTAGGTACTTGAGACATTGACCAGAAATTCTAGATATCAAACTGAAACCTGCTGAAAGAAGCTTATGGGTATCATGTCATTAACCCTGGGGGATTTCAGACCCATGCAGAGGTTTCTAGACTCCACTCGGAAACTTCACAAGGTTCAGGGCTGGGGACTACAGACGCTCCAAACATCCAAAAACAAAATTCCGTGTGAGAAAAGAACAGGGACAATCTTTTTGTTAAACAAAGTGCATGCTTAGTGGGAAATTAAAAACAGAAACACTGGGTAATGACACAGTCTTTTATCTCTATTTGCTGAAAGTTCTTGGGACATCAAAATGTCCCATGAGCTCCTGGAATCTGTCACCAGAATCTCCAAATGGCAACACGTTGCCTCAGTTCACAGACGGCTGAGGGGTCCGGTCCCTGCTGCAGGGCTGTCAGTGCGCTTTTGCGCTGCCACCACTCCGTACCTCAGTGCGGCAGCCCCTGGTTTGCTTTCACATTCACAGTGGCACCAGCCTTTTTTTTTTTTTTATCTGAAATGAACACATTAGATACATCCCTCTGTAGTACATGTATATATGCATCCAGGGAACAAAAACTCAGATTAGTGTGAAAAGTTACTGGGGAGATAGAGGATTAATCTAACTTTGTTAGTTTCAACTGTTCATTGAAACTTGTATCACATCCTCATTTAAACCGATTTCTCTCTCTCTCTGTACTTTTACTGCTCTCTTAGTAATAAGGGGATGACATCTGCTTTTCTTAAACAACTGCTAGGGCAATTAAATAGAAAAATGGCGGTTACACAAAACTTTGAGTGTGTGGAAGAAATCACCTTTGTTCCATCAAAAGCTCTGTAACTAACTACACATCCCTGGCAGGCCTTAACATCTAGTCTTCATCTTCCTAATCCGTCAGTTTAAGGTCAGGCTAATTTATTGTCCATGAAGAGTATTTATCTTATGTTATTTTTACTTTGTATTCACAGTAACTCTGTATAAAAGGACTCATAATCTGCATTTTGTTGGTGAAGAAACAGACTCAGGAAGGTTAAGTAGCTGGCACAGCATGTGGCTTAGCCAATCAATGACAGAACTTCAATCCAAACCTTCATTTGTTTAGTTCCAAAGCCCTAGTTCTTTTTTTTTTAATTTTTATTGTATTTTTTCCGCTGTCATTTAGTTTCCTTATACCCCTGCAGTCACCCCACTATTGTCCATGTGCACGAGTCCACAGCCCTAGTTCTAATTGCTGCAGTGTGCTATCCCCTGAATGAGCTCTGAGCTCCCTGCACTGCTCCTTTAGGTTCCAGGCCCTGCGCCCTGGGACTATTTCACTTCATTGTAAGAGGCATCATAGGGTAGATTATTATTGCTGGTTGTATACATCATAAATACAGTATACCCTTAATTTTCCCTAACTACTTTTATGTTGTTGATGGTGGAGGAAAAAAAATCGGGACGCTTTATCTTCTTTGACTTTTCCCTTCAAAACTATGCTACCTAAATAAATGGTTTTCTCCTTGTTTTAAAAATTTCCCCAAATAGGGATTCTACAGCCACCCTCAGAAGACCATCTTTTGTTTACTATTGTAAGATGTGTTCCTCTATCTGATGTGGCTCCTTCCTATTGTAATTTATTGTTAGCACTTGAGAGTGAATTTGATCATTGTTCTCTAACCCTTTTTTATGATGGGAGATAATAGGACAGGATGCGCTTAAGGGGAGGTATAAAAATATTGAGACGCCACAAGGAATGTTAACTCTCTCTTGCAATCTGTGTTTCAAGGGCTGTCTGTACAGACTAAAATAGAAGGAAAGAAAGGTCCATAGATGAGCAGATTAGAAGCCCAAGCCATACATAAAATGAAAGTGTTCAACATCTCTTCTTTAAACAACAAAAATTCAAGGTCATCTGTGCCTGGGTTTTTTGGCCTTGGAGAAATAACACTTAAAAGGAAGAGGGAAGGGAGAGGAGGGAAAGGTATCTCCAACCAATAGATAACTATTTCATCAAGAGTTATCTCATGTTGCTTAATTAGAATTATTTTCTCGATATGTGCTGGCCCAGAATGTGAAGAGCATCCTGTCCATCAGTCTTTGATGGATTTTAAGGATCGATTCATGATTTTCCTATCCGCTAAACTCTAAGTGAAAGGGAACAAAACATTTGAAAGGACAAAACAGCAAGTTGTTAAAAAATTAGAAAGGAATGAGAATTTGTAGACCTCTTTTTTTTTCACTTCTGCAAAGCTATTATAAATAGCATTTTAAAAAACAGTCTAGCTAAAGCAAAACAAATGTTTCCTGTCAGCATGGAAAAAGAAATTCCTGTCTGAAATTGTGTTATCTGGTTTTTCGTCCACTTAATTAAGAAAGCTGTTAAATGTCATGCTACATGTCATTGATATCCTCTTTAAAATTCATTTTAATTCCGTATGAGTTCATTCCAGTTTTTGTGTTCTCACTATTTAATCCTGTAGGATTTTTTTTAGAGTCATCATTTCTAAAATTCAAAGATATGCTATGTTGTCCTAACTACTTTTTACATGTCAGAGTTAAAAAGATACCAGAACAGAGGAATACATTGAAGATCAAGTCATCCACTAAAACATATATTATACATATCATTAATGTCATTAATGTCTCACACATGATTGATACTTACTTTTAAAAAGAAAAACTGAGATATGGAAATCGCTTCAGCTAAGTTGAGCCACATTAAGTCTAAACCCTATAATTTTTCACATAAGAAAACTTGAGACTCAAAACATGAATGAAGCAAAGGTCATAAAGTTGATGTCAGAAAGCTGAGTGCCTTTCTACAAAGCTGGTGAACTTGCTTCACTATCACGCTGTTCACAAGATGTTTATTACGCAGCTGCCATGTTCCAGGCACGGTGTTAGGTTCTGATGATACTAGAGAGAATAAGACAGGGTGTCCAGTCTGAAGAAGTTTCTAATCCAGTGGAAGAGTAAAACGGATAAATTGATAAGTAAACTTTTGTGTAACAAATTACTCACAAACTTAACACTTTAAAACAGTATATATGTATTCTCTCACGGCTTCATGGCTAAGGCATCGGGCATGGTTTAGCTGGGTCCTCTGCTTCAGGGTCTCTCACCAGGCTGCAATCGAGGTGTCAGCCAGCATCGAAGTCTCATCTGAAAGTTCAACTGGGGAAGAATTCACTTTCAAGCTCATGTGGTGGTTGGCAGGATTCAGTTCCTTGGGCCTAGTATGCTGTGGCCCTCAGTTTCTTGCCGGCTGTTGTCTGAAGACCATCCTCAAAACCTCACTGCATGGGCCTCACCCCAACATGGATGCTTCTTGTACCAAAGTGTGCAAGTCGAAATGGCAACAGTCTGTTAACAATGTAAAGGCAGGAATAATAGGGGGCCACTTTAGAGTTTATCTGTCACAGAATTTTATACTAAAACACAATAAATGCTGTGGGGGGGTGGGGGAGGAGTACAGGGGCCACGGGAACCTGGGGAATAGTCTCTAAACCAGACTAAGGAGACCAGGCTGTCATTGAGTTGAATTTTGAAGAACGAGGAGTCACTAGATGAATGGAGAGGAAAGAAGGTCATTGTGGGCAGGAGCAGGGTCTGTAAATACATGGGAACGTTAGAAAGCACAGCATAGCCGACATCTTTGTAGATGAGTTGTAATGGCACACTATCGGATCATTTGGAAGAGCGCTTTTTGCTTAGGATCAGCCAATTTGAGAGTTGAACACTCCAGATGGAGACACTAAGGCTGAGAGACATTAGGCTTAGCACATCGTAGTGATTTGCTGTATGTCGATGAATGAATGAAATGCACTAGAAATTAAATTCTACACGTATACCCCACATAGTAACCATATAAATCAACCTCCATCTCTTTAAGAAAGATAAAGAAATAAAATTACAAGTGTTAGGAGATAGAAGAAAGGTACGTTTTATAGTAAGAAGAATTCCACAGACAGCCAGAACCTGATGGAAAAGAAATAAAGTTTATGTTTCAGTTCTGATATCTATTCACAAAAATAAAAGTTGTTATGGTATGATACAGCTCTTCGGGTAGGAGGTGCACTTTATAGATACACAAGGTAATAAAATGTTTACAACTAGTTCTGTCACTCCATTCCGTCCGGGGAGGGCAGGGGCGCTTTCCAAGAACCACATTCATGTGCTCACTAATCCTATACAATTTCTGACTCAAAAAACATATGCAATACGTCACTTCTAAGATCCAACATAAAAAATGCTTTGTATTGCATGTATTTGTATCAGACTTAGCATTTGTGCCTTCTCGTGAAATACATGCATATTTTATATTTCAGCTGAAGTACTTATTTTTTATTTTATTTTTGCTAGTGCTTAATTTATTTTTTAATTGAATTTATTGCAGTTACACTGGTTAACAAAATTATACAGGTGTCAGGTGCACAGTTCTATATGTCATCTGCACACTGTACTGTGTGTTCACCACTCCCAAGTCAAGTCTCCCTTCATCACCATTTATCCCCCCTATACTCCCCGCCACCTCCCCAACCCCCCCTTATCCCAGCATTCACCACACTGTTGTCTGTGTCGGGAGTTTTTTCTTTTTAGCTCTATCCTTCCACCCCACCCCCATCCAGCCCCCAAATCCCCACTTCAACAGCTGTCAGCCTGCTCTCTGTAAGTCTGTCTCTATTTTGCTTGTTAGTTCAGTTTGTTCATTAGATCCCACATATGAGTGAAAGCATATGGTACTTGGCTTTCTCTGACTGGCTTATTTCACTGAGCATAATATTCTCCGGGTCCATCCATGCTGTCGCAAAGGATGAGATTGCCTTCTTTTTATGGCCGAATATTGTGTAAATATACCATAGCTGTTTTGTCCACTCATCTATAGATGGACACTTGGGCTGCTTCTAAATCTTGCTATTGCAAACAATGCTGCAATGAACATAGAGGTGCATGTATTTTTTCAAATTAGTGTTTCAGGTTTCTTTGGATAAAGCTTATATTTTAGGTGACATTAAAAAAACAACAAGGTAATATCACGCTCACATTGCAGTAATTACCTGAAAGACACATACATTAAGTCATAACCATTATAGGAAGTTTTTTGAACCAAATGAATTTGAATGATAATGATCATCGCTTCTTAGCTGTCAGGCATGGTTGCATGAAATACATTGAATGAAATACTTATGATTTTTCGATTCATGTAGTATTAGACCTAATGTTGGTCAAATTTAGACATCCTGTTGTCCTACTGTGATGGGTACACCCAGCTGGAACCAGCTTTTGGAGAGAAAAACAGGGGAGGGACTGTTAGGGTCGACCAGTGAAGACACCCTCTTTTCACTGCCTTTTGGGATGCTGGACTGCTGCCTTCTTTTCTTCTCCAGTAGAGGCACATCTGATCTCTTCCGGGGTGTGTGTGGCGGGCGGTGGGGGCACTGTGTGTATGGTGTGTTTGGGGTGTTTCGAAAGTATAATTCCTTTCTACTAACTCTCTACAAATGAGCAGCAGAACCAAAATCCTTGAGGGAAAAAAAATTAAGAATAGGGAGTATGAAACACTGGGAAGGAAGACAGTCAAAGGAATAGGAATAGAATTATTTTTAAATATGAAAAATAAAGGCAGTAGCTAAGACATATGTAATAATAGCACATTCTGTGAGTATGACAGAAATGACAATTTTCAGATGCTTTTGAGGAGGGGATGGTCTAAGGCAGAAAACTTAAAGCTCTTGATTATGAACACCAAATTTTGACAGAAGTATTCAGTTATGTAAACTAACTCTCCCAAAACTGCTACAAAAGAAAAAAAGAAAAAAAAGAAAAACAGGACTATGGGACCTTTAGCTGTTCACTTGATTTGTCTTCCGTAGAACACATTCATCGAATTATTCGGAGTTGCCCACGTTAGCGCCTGAGAGCTTTTAAAGTGAAAAGACACAATAATCTCAAACTTGAGAAACCCGGAAGGCTCCACACAAAACCAGCCCATAGGGATGCTCCACAGCTCAGGGCAGGAAAAATTAATTAAATTTTGCACATTTTCAAAACAGCTATTGAAAAGAGAGGTAGAAAACATATTTTCTGTTTTAATGTCTAAATTTCTTACATGCAGATGACATCACTCCTTTTATGTAATAAGTGTTGCCGCTTCACAAGGAAGATTTTGGCACTTCCATTAGGTGTGTGTCAGGCCTGCTCATCCCTGTCTTTCATGTTTTCTGAACTTCCCTTAGATTTTCCATTTCTCTTCTCTTCAGATAACATTCCGAGTGCTTTCCTTATGCCTTCGGCTTATCTAGTCCTTTGTCTAGCTCTTCTCTTAAGGTTTTTTTTTTTATTTTAACAGTATATTTTTATTTTTAGCAAACATATTTCACTTCTATAAATTATATTTGATTCTTTGTATTAATATGCTCCCTTTTACAGTAATCCCTTTTTTCTTAAGAATTTATCCCCAATATTTACTCTATTGTCACTAATTATTCTTTACATACTTATTTTTTATTCTCTTTTAGATAATTCTCTATCAATAGTTTAACTTTTCTAATAGGATTCTTCCATTAGTTGAATCAGTGAACTCTCTCTTAAACAGTGAGTTTTGCTTGTCCTTTTTCGTTTCAGTCTGCGAGCTCGTCTTCAGAGGGCGTTGCCTCCCACCTCCGTACCGATTACAGCCCGAGGTGTGGAAATCCCTTCTGGAGTAGTTTTCCATTGCACCCTGCTGGGGCTGTGCAAGTTTCACCAGGTCCAGACCAGATTCACCTTAAACTCAGGGTGTGTCTCTGTTCAACTTGGGGTATGCAGATTCTGGTCCCACGAACAGCTTAGATTTAGACTTCCAGTTTCCATAAGTCTTTCCACCCACAGCCCAGGGCAGAAAATCTGCTCTCAGGCTACAGCCTTATGCTATATCCCAGGCCTGTCTCTGGACCAGAGCTTTCTAGATACCTTTATGAATTGGACAATTTCCAGATATATTTCCGCATTGTACAGAGAGCTTTACACATTAGCTTCTAAAGCATATGTCCAGTGCTAATAACTTTGGCCTGCTTGGCATCTACCACTCACTACAATGACTTAAATTCCCTCTATTTCCTGCTACTTAGAAATTTCCCTTTCTGGTTTTGAACTCAGCTTTGTAGCTAATATTTTAAAATTTGTATCATAGCTGACATTACAATGTATTTTCAATTAAAATATATGCTTCATACAACTGCTTTGTCAGCCAACCTTCCCAGAAATCAATTTTGTAGATGAAAAAAAATTGATTTGGGATTTTTTGTAGCTAGACACCTTACTGAAGTAGTGTTTTAGAAGTGAGACTCACTCCTTTGAATTATCAAACATGTATTTCTCTTGGCTCTTCTATTTTTTGTGAATTTTTTTTTAACATTTAAGGGAATGTTTCTAATGAAAAATGATACAAGATCCTAAGTTCATCAATTACTGCAAGTTGGTGAAAAGGCAACACATAATTTAATATCACTACCTTTGGCGCCAAAATATGAGGGAGAAAGGCTTGGTTGACCTCCTTGATGAAGGGTAAAATCCTTGAATTTTCTGCCACAAAGGAATCTGAGTGAATTTTCAAACTCAGATATTAGGGACATTCTCCTTCTCTTCTAAATCCATTATGAGACTACCGCCCATAGGTTTTCTACATTTCTTTTCAATAGATCTTCTGAAAATGTGAGGCTATTAATTTATTTTTCCTGCTTTAAATCATTTTATATCTTTTTATATATTAAAAAAAATTGCTTTTGGTGTAAATAAAAAGAGTTTATTATTCATTGCATTAAACAGTTTCCCTGTTATTAGTCCTTAACATTATATGAGAGTAAATTTTGAGGAATAGTTTGGGAGAAAATATTTTTGTTGTTTTTTTTGTATTATTTTACTTTCCTGCCTTTGTTTCACTTTGATTCTGAGATAATTGTTGATTTGTGGGTATTTTTTAATTTCACTTTACGTACTATTTTTAAAGAAGTAGCAGAACATTGATGTTAAGATTTCCAGTTCTAGAGTCAGACTGCCCAGGGTTTAAATCCAGCCTCCGCTACTGGCAAGCTTTTAAACTCTGTGTACCTCAGTTCCCACATCTGGACAGTAGGGACAATGTGATGATAATCATGACTGACACAAAGGGTTGTTATGAGGACTAAATATATATATTTATATATATTTGAGGCTTATACATCTATGAGGCTTTTTGCATAGCCATCTCTAAGAGAGCGTTCCTAATCATCACCAAGACTAATAATTTCAGTTTTATGGGGAAATCTCAAGGCACAATATCTCGAGGCACATAGAAAAAAACAGTCCTATGCTATCACTTTCATGAACTCTTGCTTTTTTTTTTCATGAATGATACCTTAAAGGTAATGAAAACAAATAAGCCCTCCTTTTTTCTATCAAAACCCTTTGTTGAGACTCTTTATAGGAAACCTCTTAGAAATGGAGGGAGTTGAGACAAAAGAAGAACCCTTCAGCTCTGCGGCCAGACAGGGCCCTCACACCCCTGCTAGTCCTGTGGGCCAAGATAAACATGCTTGGCCAGGAGTGCCTTGCTCACCCCACCCTGTCAGTTCGGAGGTAGAGGTTTTGGACTATGGTATTGCTACTCCACCCAACTTCTGTCCCATTTTTAAGATACCTTTGTGATAAAAGGTATTGTACCCATTTTTTAAAAAGCCTTGAAGGTGTGGCTGGGACAAAGGAAAGCAATATCCTGCCACTGCCTTGGACATGAACGGGCCTCCAGCCCCAGCTCACGGCTCCCCCGCCCTACTCTGGTGAACAGGCTCAGCATTTTGTTCAGCAAAAGCAACAACAGTCACATACCCCGCCCCTGGGAAATCGCCACAGATTGTCCCAAGTCATGTGTGCTCTGGCAGATACTCAGGTATTATGCCTGAGCTCACAATGGCCAGTCGCAGAAAGAATATCAGTGCACCTTGCTTTCCTCAGCAGATGGGCTGCTGAAACTGCACAAAAACCAAATGTTTGCAAGTTGAGTTACTTCCTGAATGCTTTGGGATCTTGTTGCTTAATGAATACTGCAGAGAGTTATTTATTGAATAATAAAATTCCTTTGTAAAGTAATAATGACCCTTTAGGTGTTTTTCTGTTTAGAATTTTGTAATCTGGTTTTCCTTAAAGCAAGACACACCTGTAGCATTAATTTCTCCACTATCAGTGCTATTTCATCTTTGGGTGCTCAGTTTTTTTCAGGGAATATTAGGGTACCAGATTCAATGACCTCTGTATTCCCTTCCATCTTGATATTGACTAGCTTACTAAGGCAATCCAGAAATAACTAGAGAAATGCCCTCTGAGTAGTCTTTCTGATTTTATCATTCCATCCCTAGTCCGAAGTACTGTGTTTCTACTCTCAGCTTCTCAAATGGCTCAGTTTGGTACTTCACTGAGGGGCTAGCCTGACTACCTCGTGGGCATGGCACCGAGAGCTAGAGCTCCCTTTCTTTCTATGGCCACCTTTCCCGCTTTATTTTCGACTGTGAGCAAAATCATAAGAGATCAGGAGTGCCTCTATCAACGTCATAGGTTAGGACCTTCTTTCCAGGTATTCCTTGGACCATAAGGCACTTCATACAATATTTTTTTAATTCTCACCTGAGGATATATTTATTGATTTTAGAGAGAGAGGAAGCGG
Organism: Micronycteris hirsuta; assembly: GCA_004026765.1. Lineage (NCBI taxonomy): Eukaryota > Metazoa > Chordata > Mammalia > Chiroptera > Phyllostomidae > Micronycteris > Micronycteris hirsuta. The sequence goes on along the minus strand of PVJI01004643.1, from coordinate 18,208 downwards.
GAGAGAGAGAGAGAAACATCACTGCGGGAGAGAAACAAAACATCCATCAGCTGCTTTTCATCGCACCCTGACTGAGAATTGCACCCGCAACCTTTTTGTGTACAAGATGACATTCCAGCCAACCGAGCCACCCGGCCAGGGCCATACATATTTTATTATTTGCTGTGAGCACCAGAGATGCACAAAGGGAAAATCATATTAACTCCACTTTATATGCTGGAAAAGAGTACTACAAGCTTGTTAGGTTACTGACTCAGTTCACCCGCTCAGGAATTAATGAAGCTAAAGTTGCTCAATTTTGTGCCAGAATTACAAGGCTACACTGCTTGAAGTTGAAATGTCTGATCAGATGTATTTTAGTTAGTAACTTTCAATAACTTTCCTTATCACCCACACTGCACACCACACTCTTCATCCAGGGAGTTCATACACTCACCAGCTCACTCTTGGAATATCACCGATCACCTGAAAGGTGATATTTCAAACATGAATGAGGTACTGGTGGTGTACCTCAGTTCACTAAAGCCACAAGCCTCCAGACACTAATGTAACAGTATTTTGACTTCCCCTATGGCTGAAGAAGTACTTCTGTGTTAGTGTAAACATTTAAAGTCACTCACAGAAATCAAAAAGAGCATGTGATTCATATCAGTATTAGTTCATCTCACTTTTTGGCATAAATAGAAGTGGCTAATAGTGGAATATAAATGGCTTGGCAAAATTCAAGGAACTGATCATTATATTTGACATTACTGGAGGAATAGTAGCTAGCATTAAAAAGGTCATTAGACAATATTATGAAACACTTTATGCCAGTAAATATGGCAGTTTATGTGAAATCAAACCAAACTTACCACAGAAAAGAAATAGAAAGTCTGAATGACTTGATATTATTAAAGAAATGGAGCCTGTTTTTATGAAACTTCCCACAAAGAAAACTCCACATCCAAGTAGTTTCACCAGTGAATTCTTTCAGCATTTAAAGAATAAATAACACCAATCTAACACAAACACAGAGAATAGAAAAAAAGGATAAGGGACACTTCCCTATTATTTATAAGTCCAGCATAACCTGATAAGGGTGTTACAAGAAAGAAAAATAGCAAAATAGCAAACACACAGATGTGGAAATCATAAACTATTAGCATGGCCAAGTAAGTTTTATTTCCAAAATATCAGAGTGTCAGATGATTCAAAATCAATGTAATTTTCACCATGGTAACAGAACAAAGAAGAAAAAAATTATGTAATAAATAATAGTTTCAGAAAAAGCCTTTGATAGAATTCAGCTCTAATCAATGATAAAAATGGCCTAGAGCAGATGACAGCTGGTGGAAGGGGTAGGTAGGGGGTGGAGGGATTGAGCAAACACCATAAAGGGCTCGTGGACATGACAACAGTGTGGTGGTTGCTGGGGAAGGGGGTTTCAGGGGACTAAATGGTAGTGGAAAAAATGTAATAAAGATTAACTTTTCAAAAAGCATCTAGCAAACCAAGGGAACTTCATTAATCTAATAGCATACTTACAAAACTTCTACAGCAAAATTACCCTTACTTGTGACTTTGGAACTAGACAAGTTTGCTCATTATCACCATTTTTGTTCAAAATTGTACTGGGGGTCCTAGTCAGTGCAGTAAGGCAAGAAACAGAAATAAAAGGCAGAAGAATTGGAAGGGAAAAGTAAATTTTTATTATTAATTATTAGAATTAATAAATGCATATATCAAGTCCATTGGATACAAGATCTAATATTTAAAAAACAATTTCTATATACAAACACTAAACAAAGAGGAAATAAAACTTTTTAAAAGATACCATTTAAAATAGCATTAAAAACATCAGTTTAGCAAATATAAGCAAGAATAAACATCAAGATATAACTTTGTGCCCTGGCTGTTGTGGCTCAGTGGATTGAGCGTGGGCTGGGAACCAAAGGGTCGCCGGTTTGATTCCCAGTCGGGGCACATGCCTGGGTTGCGGGCCAGGTCCCCAGTGATGGCCATGTGAGACGCAACCATACATTGCTGTTTCTCTCCCTCTCTGTCTCCCTCCCTTCCTCTCTCTCTAAAAATAAATAAAAATCTTTAAAAAAAAAGAAATAACTTTGAAGAGTAATAATTTGAGTAATAATCTGCTTAAAAATAGATTAAAATCCATGTAAATATAACATTCTAAATAATCATTTAGTAAATCAATACATAAATATTTCTTCCTTTTTGTCTCTTTTGTTAGCTGCTACATTTATTTCTCTTTTTTTTCCTCACCCAAGGACATTTTTTCATTGCTCTTAGAGAGAGGGGAAGGGAAAGAGAGAGAGAAAGAAACATTTATGTGAGGGAGAAGCACCAATTGGTTGCCTTCTCACATCCACCCCTCCCGGGGATCGAACCTACAACCTGAGTATGTGCCCTGACTGGGAGTCAAACACATAGCCAGTCTACGAGATGACGCTCTAACCAGCGGAGCCACACTGGTCAGGGCAGCTGTACATTTCTTAAAAGCAAGATATCATAGCTATTTGAATATTCACCAATGGTTCCCTAACACCATCAGAAAATGGAAATAGGCTTCAAGAAGCCACTGGTTTTTAGCTGGTTTTATGTCTTAAAGGGAGAATACCAAAAAAGAATAAATTAATACATGATTGTCAGAAGTCTTTCTTGCTCTCTGAAAAGCATAATCCTCCATATAATCAAATAGCTTCTTCATGTGGAACACCTTACAGTGTATCATGTGAAAATATGCAAGGCTTCTAGAGAAGTAATTTTGAACTAACAGAACTTCTGAATACAGTTCTCCCTTAGTATCCGAAGGGGCGTTGGTTCCAGGAGCCCCACAGACACCAAAATCTGCGGGTACTCAAGTCCCTTATACAAAATGGCATCATATTTACATACAACCTATACACGTCCTCCTGTACACTTTACATCATCTCTAGATTACCTATAATACTTAATACAATGTAAATGCTATGTAAATAGTTTTTATACTGCGTTGCTTAAGAAATAATGACAAGAAAAAATTCCGTACATGTTGAATACAGATGCATCTATCACAGACCTAATTACAGTGTACATGTCAGTAACACCGTAATATTTTTTTCAAATATTTTTGATTACCAGTTGGTTGAACCCATGAATGCAGAACCCACAGATAAAGTTGGCCAACTGCACCTTCTTAGGCAAAGTCATATAAAGGTGACTTTGTATGAATTTGCTAGATGCTAGGGCCAACTACAAGTCTTCCTTTCTATTTTCCCATACAGTTTCTCACTCAGAACAGCTCCAGCTGTCTATGGGAAGGCTCTGCAAGACAAAGAGCTCAGATTTGGCCATTTACCAACAGACCACAAATGAATAACCCAGAGTGTGCTGGCAGAGGGACTTGAACTTAAGGACATGGGACAATCTGTACAGGTTGCCAATGGTTTGTAAGAGTTCTAAGGAAAGGAAAGGAAAATGAAAAAAAAAAATCTTGCTGGCATAATTTACATTGGACAACATGAGCACATTCCAGTCAATCCACTTTGTAGACATGATCTCACTGGTCTCCCCAACATCCCTACAAGGAAATGAGGGGGACAATTGTGACTCCACCCTTTAGGCCAAAGCCCCACCCTTCCCTCCCACTTGTGGCTAGGAGTGGGTGGAACACATTGATACAAGGGAACAAATTACCATCTTCCTTGCTTTCTGACCCCTCAACACATGGGTGAAGAAAACACGTGGGTGAACAAGTTTGCGTTTCCTGTTTGAGGCCATACAATTCCCAAAACAGCTTGTCTGAAATGTCGGGCACTGAGTCACTGGCCAGTGAAAATTCTCAAACAACTGCTGGTTTGTTGCTCAACCATTGTTTGGCCATGCTGACTTGGACGTGATACACCATATAAGTAAGTGTCTCAGATGAAATTTTCTCATTGGCCTGGAGAGGTCTTTTAGGAAAGGAAAAAACAATGGTGAATATGGAAAGAGAGGTGTTTTACACTTGTGTACCAGAAGAGAATGTTGCTAGCACTATTCTCATCTAGAAGACAAGATGTGAAACCAGGAAAAGCAAGCACATTGGGCATCCAGAAATCTTCCAGATAGTAAACTGCATCTTCATATTTTGGGGTTTTTTTTCTACAACTGTATTGCCTCTCGAGACTTGTTTTACTTCTCCCTTGTATGTGATTTAAAAATATATCCGTGGCAGAATTATTCAAGTTCTCCATCAAAACAGTTACTAGTGCCCTGGCCAGGTGGCTCAGTGGATTGGAGTGTCATCATGTACACCAAGAAGTTGCAGGTTTGATCTCTGTCAGGACACATACCCAGGTTGCAGTTTTGATCCCAGGTCATGGCACGTACAGAAGGCAACCAATGGATGTCTCTCTCTCTCAAATCAATAAACATATCCTCTGGTGAGGATAAAAAAAAAATAACTAGTAATTATAATGTTGAGGAGCAGTGACTGGAAAAGAGAACAAATACAATGAAACTTTATTCATAATACCTTTCACATGAGGAAATACAAGATAATTTATTCAAAAACCAACTTCTTAAGACTCATGTTTGATTTTCTTATGCTTAAAGATATGTTTGAATTTTTCTTCTTTCATTTACAAGTAAAATACCCCAAATACTTTGGACAAAAAAAAACAGAATATAATTCTCTATATAAATGTTGACATACATACTCACTCGACCCATATATGGGTATTTCTTACTGATATAGAACTCAACAGCTTCTAGCAGTCAGCCAAGATGAGCACCATATGTGACATAATAATGCATTATTTCACTAGAGCTTTCAGAGCTTAAGAAAATAGCCTGAGGAATAAGACTGCTCCTTTCTGAGCCAAGGTTGCAATCTTCTAAGTCAAAGGCGTGTTTGAAAACAGTCATTAGGTAATTGTAAAAGCCAAGGGAGATCAGTTTAAGAATGAGAAATAATATTACTACCAACTTCCCTTTTCTGTGTTCAATCCAGATGGAAGCTAGACACGTGGGAAGTGACATTTGTATGATAGCAATGAAAAGGAGACAGGGAGCAACCTTCCCACCTACGTTCTCCTTGTAGAATTTTATTATTGTATTATCTGCTCTCTCTAATGCCCCCCAAAATGGGAAAGTTATATCTGTTCAATATGTTATGGAGAGTCTCCCTCTATCTTTCTATAACATAATTTCAATTCGTTGTTAGGCAACTTCATATATCAATAGTAGTCTCTTAGTTTGTTGAAATCAACAACATTAAAGGCAGTTCTTGATATCAAATAAAGAGCCTCAAAAAGGAAATGAGAATACTTCACTTTCACTAACTTGGTATGTGATCTTGAGCTAGTCTCTTAACCTTTCTAAGTCTTGCTTGCCCACTTGTCAAATGAGAGAGATAAATGATTCGCAAGTCTTTCCAGAATTGTTCTGGTCTTTTTGCAGATTATGTTTTTAGAAAAGGTTCAATCTGTTTCTGGCGTGGCAATGCCAAGTCAGAATCTCTATTTGGGATAGTAAGAAAAATGGGACAGCACACTCATAACATGAATTACTAAATTCATCTAATAAATTAAATTAGATTAATTAAATTCATCTAATGTGGCTAAAGATATATAAATATGGATTGAGGTATGTTTTTAATATCCAGAGAAATGCCTATCCCTGAGTTACGCCATTAGAAACTGTTTCTTCACCTATCCCTGGCTGAGATTGTCCAGGAACATTAGGTTAGCAATTGTAGACTCCATTTTCTAAGAAAAATCTTTTGTATTTTTCATATGCAACATTTTCACACGAATGGCCTTAAGGGTCCAAAGAAGACTGAAAGATTAGAGGGAAAGAAAACGAAAGATTAGAGGGGAAAAAGATCAAAAGATTTATGTAGAAAGGGTTTCTGACTTGGGAGTGTATAATAATCTAGAAACAGAAACTGTGAAGTGTGGTGGGATTAATAAAAGTCATCAAGAATATGAAAGACCAGCTGCTATTTATTTCCTCAGAACTCTGACTAGAGGAAACCACCTTTGATTACAGCACAAGGTGGTGCTTTGGGTTAGACCCAAAGAATTTCCTGGTTGGGTCTCTGAAACAAGTTTCTAAGGAGATTTTCACCACTTCTCAGGGGTATCTTGAGACTGGGACAGATATGACACAAATAATTGCTCACATGTATTAAGACCTTCTATATTCAGGCTCTGCACTAAATGCATTACATTATCATCTCCTTTCATCAACACAACAGCCTTATGAGAGAAATGTAATTGTTAGTCTCATTTTATACATTAAAAAAAGAACTAAAATTTGTTAGTAGCTAGCAAGCATAGGAGCTGGGATTTGAACCCAGAAAGCTGGACTCCGGGGCCAGCTCTTTTCACCATTGGGCTCTACTGCTTCTCTGCAGTGGATTGATTCTCACCTAGTTAGTGGTAGCTTTATTTGGAATAGAAATAGAGGCTATTAAATTTGCCAAGTGTAAAAAGACCTTTTACACAGAGAAATACAATCTGACACTCTTTATTTCCACGAACTCCGAAATCACTGGAAATGGTTTAAGTGGCTTGGAGTTGTGTAAAAAACACAGAACATACCAGAACCTACTAGCTTTGTGACCTCAGGCACGTCACTTAACCTCTTTGATGATCTATTTCCTCCTTTCACCCATTCAGCACTATTTGTTAAGCATCTACATCCATCAGAAATCCACTGGTGAATGAAATCCGGATAATGAGAAAAATAATTACTACCTCATGGCGTTGTTGTGTTTACCGCTCAGTCAATGTTCCCTTCCTGCTCTCGCTTCCGCACAAGGGATTTATGGTCCAGAAGAAAGAATTTTCTGACATCAAGTGTTGTGAAATATGCTTCTAAGTGCAGAAAGGAAGAACAGAGAATTGTTATCTCCTGAATGAAAGATGCTTTTTCCAGGAAAAAGTCCAGAGAGAACAGACACCAGCACGGTTATTATTTGCTTTTTCCTTTGAACTCACACAGAACTTTTTCATACCTCCATTTTGGTGTTTATCACATTTTAATTATTCTCTTACAGTCTTTCTTCCCCATGAAACTCTGGATTCTAGAAGACAAAGTCTATCCTTTGCTCCTTTCCATATTTACCAAAGTCATACCGAGCCCAGTGCCTGGCACATTGTTGGCACTTATAAAACATTGGTTGAATGAATGAATGAATAAATAATAAGTGAATGAGGGGCTCCTGGTTGGGAAAAGGAGAATAAAATCACAGTAGGAAAAATATAAACTGCAACTCATTTCACATACTAAGATTGATAGACCATTCATTGAAAAAGGAAGTTGGAATTTGGGCTTTTGGGGGGGGTTGTTGTTTTTTTTGTTTTTGCTTTATTTAGATGTGGACACTGCTATAACTAGCCACAACATGTAAGCATCCTTCATAATTGTTTAAAACCTCCAGAATTCCCTCCTCAGTGGCCCTCGAGGGACAGGATAAATCCTAGATTGTGAAAGGGAGTGGGTGGTCCTGACGGGAAGCAGGTGGATGTGACCACGTGATTTCTTCTAGTCTGAGCTTCAGTGACTCAGTGATTCCAAGTGAATTCTCAGGAATCCTTCCAGTCAAATGATTCTTTCCACTTACCCTGACTTTGCCTTGAACAAGCCCACATTTTTAAAAAAGAGTCCAGATATTTAAGCCAATATCGTCATATTGCAAACATTCTGTTTTTACAACAGCCAATTCTCTCAGTCAAGCTGAAGTGCTGTGAATGTGGGCTAGTAGAGACTCTATCTTTATCTCTGCAAACCAGAACTATAGGCTGAAAATTGAACATTTTATGAAACCAGGTTTGGGAGCCAAGATCTGAAATGAGGTAATTTTTTTTAAGTGAATTGACTAAGTAAACTGTTCAGAACAGTCAAACAGGTTTGGGCCCCGGGAACCTACCTCGTTGTCATCAGGTCTGGAATACAGTGTCCTGCATTCACTCAGAACTTTCAGTAGCAGGTGACACAAGCCAAACACACCACCATGAGCACACTTAGAGTATGACTCCATAAGAAGGGCTCTCTTCCCAAGTTTAATCACTGTGTACCAAGCACCTTCAGGGTGCTTGGGACTGTACTGGACATTTTATATATTGCATATGCTCTTTAATCCTAGAAACAATTCTGGAAGGCAGAGGTCATTATCCCATTTTATATCTGTAGAAAGGAGTCTTTAGAGAGGTTAACTAAATTACCCAAAAGTGCCTTGCAACTAAGATCGAGTCAGGATTCAGACTTAAATGCGTCTTTTCACTTGCCTTCCTAAAGTAGGAGGGTTGGCATACCGTTGGATCATCTACAAGCACTTGAGCCCAAAAGTTATGAAAAGATAGATCAGTAGACATAAGCATTATTGAATGATTAGCTGCTATTCTTTAAAATACAAAGAGTGTGTAATTTTGTTCAAACTCATTGTATCTCATTTTCCTACCGAAATGGAGTGTTGTCAAATCTCAATAACCTATTTCCCATTTCTATTTGCAATTTGTCAGTGCTATTTTAATGATAGAATCATTTCTTAAGGTACAGTAGTATATTTTCTTTATAAAGTCTGAATTTGGCACCTTGTAGAATAATTTTCTAAAAAGGGAATTGTACTTCCATTACCTAATTGCAAAAAGTTGCCAAAATTTTAAAAGGCTCTGGGAAGGGGAGGCAGTGCAAGAATTCAAGTGGACCTCAAGGTCTTGCTCTTAAAAGAAATGGAAATATTTTTAGACTGCATTGTTATCCTATTTGTTGGTGTAACTACAGCTGGAAGAGGAGAATAAAAGGCAATACATTTCTCCCTATATTTTCAGTGATACCTACAGATGAATAATGTTATTCATTAAAAAATATTTCTAACTATTTAAAAAAAAACTTATCTTCTAAAAATTTTTAATATGCTAGTTTAATGCCTTACTCTAAGGAATAAATAAATTGATTCTTAATGTTATGAAGACTCTAAGGAAAAAATGATGTCAATCAACTAAAATGAAAGCTCAGGCAGTAAGAAGACAAATGCCAAGTAATGCAAAATACAGCATTAAAAGCTGATGGGAAAAGATAGTCCTTAACTCTGTCTCACCATCATCAAAAATGGTGAGGAAGAATAAGAATTTGTATACCCCTGGTGTGCCCAAAATATGAGTGTCTTCCAAATACCACACATTTCAATCTTTTATCTTAAACTTTATTTTATATGTATCACCATGAAATAATATTAATTTAGTCATGGTCTACTGGATAATAACATTTGCATGCTGTTATTTTCATTCTTGCTAATCTTTCTTTTTGGGTTTCTTCATGAATTTATAAATTCGCCAAATAAAATTGTGTCTATGTAAAGAAATACATATCTCTTCCCTGAGTGGTCTATCCCCTACCCTATGTCAATATACATTTTATTCCCCTTTTCTCTATGTTATAGTATTTTAGAGTCTTTTAAAAATTTATTCTATATTGGTTTTCCATTTAAAATTCTCCTTTTGGTGAATTTCCACATAGAATGAAAGACTTTGCTTTCAGTCCAAACATACAGAATTTACTTCTCGATACATAGAGACTATGTCCAAGTCTTGTTGATTTTGTTTACTTAAGTCTATAATATGGTAATTAATAGAATAAAGTTCTTTATACGAGTGTTGTTTCATTCACTGTGGCAGTTTGCTGTGATAAAAAAAACATATGGATACAATAGTCAGGCTGCCTTACTCACATGAGGTGTTCAGCTCGGAGCTTGGCAACCTTTTCAACTATACAAGGATTTTTATTTTTGTCTGTTTTGCTTTCATTATTACATAAAATAATTTCATTTCTAAATATCTTAATATTATCCTTATTTTTCATCAAATGCTAGAACAGAAATCCCCCAAAGGTAGCTAAGTTTGAAAATTTTACCACCACAACCATGTGGCCCTAAATTAATTCTAAAATTTCCCAGACAAGGCAAAATAAATTTTGCCAAAGACCTGTACTCAATTTTAATAGTATAAAGCTTTTTATAACTATTAAAATGAAGAAAACAGTGGAAAGTAGCTAATCATTCATTTCACTTCACGTTTGTTTATTTAATAGATTTCAAAAACCATAGATCCAGAAAAGGGTCCACAAAGTAAGAACCAGAGGACCCTGGAAAGAGGGCTACCGAAGTCTGACGCCGGAACAATGCCCTCCTTTACCTAGCCAAAGGAGAACAGCGCAGGTTCAAGAACAGAGCTCCCAAGGGTGATGCAGAGAAATACAGTCGTATGACCAGAACATTATGGGCTACATGACAGGGCCACATAGTGGGGAGATCCCACCATAAATGCTCAATGTGATCACCACAATGACCTTGGCCAAGCTCTGTGTCCCTCTCTGAAAGTCCAAATGTAATGGAGACACCTCACAGCAAGCCGATCAGTAATTGCCAAGTCAGAGAAATAAAATTTGAGTCCCACCTGCCTCCACTGCCTTCTTGACATTAGACATTAGACTCTTTTAGTCCTCATTCTATAATCTGTAAAATATTGATAGTAACAATGTGCTAAGAATTATAGGACGATGGAGGTAAAAAGCACTTGTGGGCTACTGGGCACCAAGCAAATGTTAACCTTGTCTGTTCATATATGTGTGTATGTGTGTGTGAGCATGTTGTGGACAACATGGTTCCAAAATGTTTACTTTTCACAAAATGAGAAGAACAATGAAGGATTTGCACTCCAGGTGGTAGGCTGGGTGTAGGGAGCTGCACCTGGGCCGGAGGCTGCGGCAACGTACACAGGCACCACAATGAATACGTGTACTAGGTGCTGACAGTTATGAGACTCCATGCTGCACAATGGATGCCATCTGGCTACTTACAAACATACTTGATACAGGCCACAAATCACCTGATACCATCTTTATTCAGGGCTCAACAGAAAATAGCACTGCAGTGAGGCTTTGGTGAGAAATTCATGATAACCTTATAATAACAACTAATTTAATATGATTGTTAAAAGTTAATGAAAACATTTCAGTAAGAGCATGACAAATGTTTGTAATTTGGAAATTTTAACAAAATAATTATACGGCCACTGTCACAGTAGTTCCTTGTATCCTGCACCTTCCAGCACACTTGATGAATTATTTCACTTATAAATTGCCTGTGAAAGAAGGCAGCACAGAGACACTTAGCTACATGAGATTGTATCAACCAGCTGTCAAACCCCCCAGCACCGCTCCCCCAGCATGACCATCCATGCGTTCACAAAGCCACGCAGCGTCATTTTATACCGTGGGAAAGAATGTTCCAAATACCTATAGGTTTAAGTGGATTTATGTTCTAAAACCTACTTATGCTCTATGTGGAAATACATATCCAGTCTCAAATAGTGTCCAAGGGCTAGTGTATTTGTTTCCTACTGCGCTGTAACAACTCATCACAAACTTGGTTGCATAAAACAACACAAATTTAATATCGTAGAGTTTTGGAGGTCAAAAGTCTACAGAAGCCTTACTGGGCTAAAATCAAAGTGTCAGCAGGATGACCGTCCTTCTGAAGCTCCAGGGCAAGATCCATTCTCTTCTTCCTCCATCCACTCAAGGCTGCCTGCATTCCTTGGTTCACGGCCGATTCCTCCATTTTCAAAGCACCACACTCCAGCCTGTTCTCACCACCTCGTCTGCCGTCCTGACTCTGACCTCCTGCCTTCTCTGTGTACTCTTGTGATTAGATTGGTCACGCTCAGAGAGTGTAGGATAATCTCCCCATCTTGAGATCCTTAACTTAATCACGTCTGCGAAGTTCATTTTACCATATAAAATAACATATTCACAGGTTCCGGGGATTAGGACGTGGACATTTTGGGGAGTTCATTATTCAGCTTGCCACAGACAACTTACTGTGTTATCATTACTTTTTCTCTGAAGGAAGATAATGCATTAGAAGCATAAAAATTTTGTTCACATATGTCCAATGAGCCTATGTGACTGAGCTCAGCGATCATTATGCCCAATTCTTCCTTTCCAAGTCAGTTTAACACAAGGTTTCTCACCCTTGGCAGTACTGACATTTTGAGCCAGGTATTTCTTTGTTGTTGGGGGCTGCCCAGTGCACCGTGGGTATTTTTGAAATATCCTTGGCCTTTACCCACTGGATGTTCTCACAGGTGTGACAACCAAAAATATGCCTGTACATAACCCAGTGCTCCTTATATAGGAAAAAAAATCACCCTACATGGAGAAAAAATGACCTAACCGAAAGCAGCAAAAGTATTGTAATGGCCTACTTAAAGTCTGTAACTTATAGAAGGCAAAAGACCTGGTGGTATTAATTGAGCGCTAATTTTAAAAGGGCAAATGTAAGTCATTTATCTCAGCACTGTAGTCTAAATGTACTATTTTTATTTGTCCAAAAGCCAAGAAACTCAGAGTTGGGTCATTCATTGAGAGTAACTCACCTCTGTGACATGTACAGGTGTGGGTTACGTGTGAGGCTTCCAGTTCTTTGGGTATCAGGCTGAAGTGGTGCCTTAGGAAGCAACATCTTGCAAAAGCTATTAGCCTTTTTGCGGCAGAAACCGTGCCTCAATATCCTTGTTCCCAAGTAACCTCCTCAGTCTCAATCCAGCCACCTTCCCGTTATACTGTGCTGGTTCTCACACGCAGGGGCGATGGGGTTTCTGAAAGGACACAGGTCTTCTTGGCTGATTGCGCTGCCATTGCTTCCCAAGCTTTAGTCATTTATAAACCTCTTTCGTAATTTCTTTTTGCATTATTTACTTGGTATTTGTCTTTAAATCAACTTTTTTCTAACATAAATACTACTTTAACATTAATTTACGTATCATATTTTTAGAATGTGACTATAATTTTTCTAAACTGCCTTAAATTAAATACATAACTGGAAAATATTTCCTGTCTGTCCATGTGCCATTTAAACCTTTCTCAATGTTAGGCGTACACGTGATACTGAAAGAAACAATGCCCCGGAGGTGACCAACATCACAGAGGCCTGATGCTTATTTGTGGTTCTAAAAGTGTTTATTCCAGTTCCTCGCAGAGGAGACGACATCAGAGTATAAGGCACCAACCTGCTCGCAGAGAGATGCTGGGAGCTCTCCCAGCCAGGGCGGAAACCTCGGGCTACTGTTCACACACCCTTCCTAAAAATTTTCCTTTTTACTATACATGTGTATGTGTGTGTGTGCATACATATGTAATTATATATAGTTATCATTTATATATTATACTTTGTAATTATATCTTATATTTGATATTTAATAATTATAAATATCATTACCATATTTTTTGGACTATAAGATGCACTGGACCATAAGACACACCTAGGTTTTAGAGGAGAAAAATAGGAAAAAAATTTTGAAGCAAAAAATGTGGTAAAATATTTAATAACATATATAACATAATATCTCACCAATGTAAATGTAAACAGAACTCAGGTAAGCTACATTTGGACTATAAGATGCACCCCCATTTTCTTCCCAAATTTTGGGAGAAAGTGCATCTTATGGTCTTAAAAATATGGTATATTATACATAATTATGTTATAATATTATATATATATGTACTAGTTAAAATATAGGCCCTTAAAAGACAAAATTACCAGGTAGCTTGTACCGATATGTTTAGCCTAAGACAGTAGCAAGATAACCAAAGAAAAAGCAAACTAAATAATTAGGGAAAATAATCCAGACCAGCGTTTCCCACAGTGTATCTTACGGAACAGGACGTTAATAGATATTTCATTTAAAAAAATGGGGGCTTGGAGGAACTCTATGGTCAAATAATTTGAGAAATGCCATTAAACAAAATTAAAAGATTTTTAAATTGTAGAACTTCTCAGAGACTTTCATATTCTACTATGTTTTGTGAAACTTAAGGGAAATATATATTAAGCAGGCAGTCCTAAATTTATTTATTAACAAAAGCCTTTTTATTTCTAAGAACATCTCAAGAAACTACTATTCTAAGGAACATATTTTGGGAAATGCTGATCTATCTAGATTAGAGAAAATTTTAGTTTCCTCAGACTAAAGAGAACACACTCTAGGATAATATACTTTTTAAAATGCATGCTATCTTATTTTTTTTTCAAGTATCTAGAGGTACAGAATGTCTTTTCTGGGTTAACTTTGTCCATCACTGCCTTGTACCCCCAGAGACACCAAAAATATTATTGGATGTGAGTGGTAATTGAACATAAAAGACAATGTGGAAATTCTTTTGCTGGCTATCACATGGTTTATGCTGGCTACTTCTTTGCTTTGAGAAGTAATTGATTTCCTTTTATCTTAATTCCTAAAGCTCCACAGAATGTGTATCTTTATAACTAAAAACAGTCTTGGCTAAAACTGATGTTACCTGAAGAGCATTAATTGACAGCTGTTAAAACTCAGCAAACAGGATATTTCCCTTAGTGGACTCTACTTCCTCTTTATATGCAGTGCATCAACATGCAAGGATCATTCTAAGTGGAGATTAAGGCCATGAATTGAAGATTGGTTCATTTGTCCAATTTAGTTTTTCTAGCAACTCCTGCATATGGTTTCAGATGATATTGTGAAAGTGAATAGTGTGGCCAAAACACTGAGCCTCGAGTGACTCCTAAGAAATGTGAAGCCACAAAATATTATCAAACAAGAGTTTTAGCATCAGAAGGGACATGAGAGACATAGGAAGTGACATTGTCATCAAACTGATGGTCATTCATAATACCAGGAGTTTTTGTATGGGGTGCACTCTTCAACTGTTGTGCTTGGGCAAATCGCTTTGCCTTTTGAAGACCCTCTTTCATCTATTAAACGAGAAGTTTGTGGGGTGGGAATCATCTAGCATCTTGCTACACAAAGTGTAGTATATGGACCAATAGCATCAGCATCCCTTGAGATCTCATTAGAAATGTGGAAACTCAGACCACACTGCAGACCTACAGAGTCAGAATCCGCATTTTAACAAGAGCCCCACATGAGCTAATACTCCGGTTTTCTATCTCTGTTCCCAGTGCCTCACAACAGCCCCCTCCTATGATTCTAACACCATCCAACCACCCTCATGGATGGGGAACCTAAGGGTAGAATTAGCAATAAAGATCAATTCTTTTAAAAGTTCTGCTAATTCAAGCCCTCTCTTTTGAAAGATACAGAAACCGAGGCCCAGAGAGATAAAGCAGTTTTACTGAAACTACACAGCTAGTTAGCAGAACACAGATTTCCTTGTTAGTTTTGCTAGTGCAGTTGATTGGACTGTTTCATGGGAATGTTACCAATAAGATGGGATGACATGGCCAAGTGTTAATGTTACAACAAATGAATAGCAGTTCTTTTCTTCTCTTGGAAAAGTCTTTTTTTGTTGTTGCTTTAGTTTAAAAATGACTGCTATTTAATGAAATTATGTTATTCCTGGAGGTAGTTATAGAAGCATTGAGTTACAGGGTATCTCATTCCTCTTCCAGGTGGAAGAAAAGCCTCCAGACTCAGGCCAGATGCTTACTCTCCCTCACCCTCCTTCTCTCACTGCTGACTCCCCCACACCCCACACAGAGCACACCACCACAATGTGTGAGTCAGTGATGAATAGCGACAGAAACCACATGAGTTCACCATCCAGGATGCCCGCAAGTCCAGTTTTAATCAATAACCCCTTCAGCAACCATCATTTTGCCTAAACAAACTGAAAATTTACGTAGCTTGAAAACCAAACATATCTTGGCCCAGGCTGGTTAGCTCAGTTGGTTAGAGTGTCATTCCAATATTGCCAAGGTTGTGGGTTCAATCCCTGGTCAGGACACATATAAGAATCAACCAATGAATGCATAAATAAGTGGAATAACAAATCAGTGTTTCCCTCTCTCTCCTTTCCTCTCTCTCTGTTTAAAACCAATTTTAAAAAAAATATCTCAGATAGCCACAATGAAATGGATGTACATATTGGTTAAGAGAATCATATGGTCACATTTAAGCAAATTTTGCTAATTCAATATTGAGTGTAATGGACATGTGCGTGTTCCCCCAGTGACAAGTGTCTCATTTCACCTTGGGGCAATTTTTTTTCTTTTCTGTTTTATTCCCACTACACTCTTCACTATTCAGATTGAATGGTGACCTAGAAACAAGGGAGATTAGGACTACCGAAGTCAGGAAGAATAACACAAACATAGGAATAAACAATTGAGAATAATATTGAATTTGGCCTTAGTAAGTCAGATGCTGTCTTCAATTTGCCTCAAGACTATTATGGGTTTTTCCTGGACTAAAAATCCCAAGTACAATATTTAAAACAAAGAGAAAACATAATTGCATGGTGCCATGTTTACTCTTTTTAAATGATCTTTACTTTTTCTTCTCCCTCATAGCATTAGCATCTGAGCATTGTCAAAACAAATCTGCCAAACCAAAATTTAATTTCAGCATTTCTTCTATACTTGATAAGTTTATAATATCTTTCTCATTCGTTCTTAATCTCTTTTTCTTATACAAAATTCTAAGACTTTATTGCTAGATCAGAAGTCTTCAGTGTGACAACATTAGGTGATGTACAAAGTTTAAACAAATAACAGAAATATCTAGCATGTGGGTAGGAAGTAAAGAACATAAAATTCATACTTCCTCTTCTCAAGGAACTTTGGACTATTGGCAGAAGTGAAAACTGCAGTGGATCCTTATAAAAGACAGATACTAGGGGATAGAATTAACATCCTCTCCAACCAAATTAGACCTTTTCTTTTAATAGTAATAATTGTTAAGGGCTCACATTTTAAACCATAATCCATCTAAGTAATAAATAATTTTTCTTTTTTTAATTGATTTTACAGAGGAGAAGGGAGAGAGACAGAGACGGAGAGAGAAACACCGATTTGTTATTCCACTTTTTTATGCATCCATTGGTTGATTCTTGTATGTGCCCTGACTAGGGATTGAACCTGTGACCTTAGTATATCAGGACAACACTCTAATCTACTGAGCTACCCAGCCAGGGCAGTAATAAATAAATTTTCATACCAAGATTCTGTAGCAGTCTATTCAATAGAACTGTGAGAGGCACATATGTAATTATAAATTTTCTGGTAACCACATTTAAAAAATAAAGTGAAAAAGGTAAAAAAAATTTTAGTAATATATTTTACTTAACACAATATGCCTGAAATATTATCACTTTAACATGTAATTAAAATAAAAACTACTGAAAATAACCAATAAGGTATTTTACATTGGTCATAGTATTCTCCTCAAAGCATGTTATTCTTAAAAGATTAGGAGGAGAAAATGGGTAGAATTTAGACAGTCTTTAAGCAATTGAAAAAGCCATCTTCGGTAATAAATCCGCATAAACCTTAAGACCATTGAATTGTAATGACCTCTTTTTTGTATCAATAAATCTCTAAACTAAAGGTTTTTCTCTAAATGCTTTTCTCATTCTTATTCCATGAATATGATTTACAGTTAGTGGTCAAGTTTCTTCATAAAATTTTTAAAATAAAAATAATTCAAATTATAAAACCAGCTGTAGTTCTCTCCCCCACTTCTCTGTCACTCACACACACACGTGTATGTATTTGTTCCCATCTTAGCACTACCAAAATTTGTAATCATTTATTTGTTAGTTTCCCTTGGTTTTCACATGTATCCCATAGAATATAAGCTTCATGATGGCAGATAATGTTCATTGATACCTAGCATCTGACTTCCTCCATGATACATGAGAATTACTCAGTGTTTGTTTAAAGAATTAAAAACAAATTAAGGAACATCAGCTAGGTCTGTATAAAGGCAAAGGTCTTTTTCATTAATAACACATTTCATAATTCTAAATGATGGTTATTCTATCATTTGAATTGAACAAAGCAGAGAGAGTAAACATATCAAAATTTTCAACTACCGTTGCACATTCCTGGATGTTTAAGAATAAGTTCTTCCAAATGTCAAGGTTAACAAGATTTAAGGCTTGTCTGGGTCTCACCCATAGGACTAGGAAGGATCTTCTAGGAACACCTACCACAAGCCTGGACCAAGGAGTAAGATTCTGAGAGTTGGTATGTCTTCACCCAGAGCAGCAAACAGAGGCTCAGTCAGAGAGACCTTGAAACATGGTCAAAGAGGGAAACCAAAGAAGGCTGAGGGAATATCCAAGTCTCCATGTGAGCCAGGGGTTGGAGGCCTGTTTGCATGTGGTCAGCGGTTCATAGGCTAGACCTGCCAGGGCCTCTCTACACAGACACCAGCAGCCTTTCATCGGGCCCCAGGGT